>WBZZ01006725.1:20000-52500 GCA_019918135.1 Paulinella micropora | reverse complement strand
CGCTGATTGTGTCCTGGCCCAAGCGCCGGTCCTGCCTGGTATCGACAAGAACCTGCCTCCCTGCGCAGCGCCTAGTGTGGCAAGCAAGAAGAAAAGGTCTCGACCCAACAGGCGAGCGCGTAACAGAAAGAAACAAAGGCTAGCAGCAGGGGTACAGTCGGTCGGAGCGGTGGTTGATGGAGGCAAGGTACTGCGGCCAATTGATAGTCCAGATGCCTTGCACCTTGACTCTGCGCCGGCTTCTGTTGCTACTGCCGCTACAGCTGGGGAAGTGGAAGTGGCTGTTGGTGCGGTGGTTGATGGAGGTGCGGTACTGCGGCCAATTGATGGTTCAGACACCGCGCCCCTTGACCCTGTGCACACTGCTGACACTACCGCTACAGCTGGGGAAGTGGCTGGTGCGGTGGTTGGTGGAGGTGCGGTACTGCGGCCAATTGATGGTCCAGACGCCATGCCCCCTGACCCTGTGCCTGATGCTGTTTCTCTGTCTGATTATCTCTGGCTATCGTACTCTCCTCGCGATGGCGAGCCTGGTTGCCCACTCATCATGGCGTTTGACGAGGCAGACTCAAAGGGCACCGCCATCCAGCGCTGTTTCCCCGTGGACGAGGTGAGGAACGAGCGGGCTGGACAAGGCAACGTCGATCGAGAATGGAGGCGCTTCGTCGACAGGGTCGTGGCGGCGGGCAAGTCTGCTTACGAACAGGCGCAACTCTCGGGGACCGTGGACTCTTACGAACCGCCCATCTTTCATCCGCAGGGCGCAGGCTCAGGTCTCCCAGAAGGCGACACGGACGTGCCCTGCCCTATCAAGAACGGCGGCAAGGCAGCCTGTCTGCGCGACGCCTGGCTCTGCGCGCTGCCCCGCCTACAGGATTCCTACATGAAGTGGGCGCACCGGAGCTTGCCGGGGATGATGTGTCTGAAGGAACTAGTCGAGCTCACTTCCTACACTGACAAACAGACAGGGCTGCTATACCGCCTTGTCCCCTGCTCCCTCACCTTCGAGCGCCTTGCGTGCATGAGAAAGGGGGTCTTTGTGGTAGCCGGCCAGTCGCACGCCGTGGCGGTGGTCTGCTCGGGCAAAGTGCCCCTTATCTTCAACCCGGTCGTCTGCTTCGCGGCAAGACTTAACCAGCGCAATCTGCAGGCGCATGGTATACTCAACATGTCGACGGGGATCAACGTGGCAAAGCTGGTTTCTACCAAGCTCGCCTAGAAAAAAAACCGTACACTTTGAGACCCTGAGACCCCCCCCCCCTCCCCCTTTATCCTGGCAGGGGGGAGGTACCTTATGTACCTAGCCATTGGCAAAATTCAAAAAGTGCAGTCTCAGACACTAGTAAAAAATCTCAAGTGCCGGACAGGGGCCAAATGCCATTTTGTCACGTGTGGACAAAAAAGTACACGCTGAGACACTGAGACCTCCCCTAACCCCTTCCCCCGGCGGGGGGGATGTACCTTATGTACCTAGCCGTTGGAAACATTCAAAAAGTGCAGTCTCAAGCCCTATTAAAAAATCTCAGGCCCCTTTGCCGGCCGCCCACAGAGCAAACCCCCCTTTCCCTCCCCTCTCCCCCTTCTGCGCCCTTACCACTTTCCTCTTTCTTTCTGAGATTCTCTTTTCTGAAAACTAGTTATACAGTAAAAAGTAAAAAAAGGAGGGAGGTACCAGGTACCTGCCGGCACGGAGGGTTCCGGGCCGGATCAGAGTCTCAACATGTAACAAAAAAAACAGGCCTGGGGGGGAGGGGGGGGGTTTCCTGTGTGGCGCCGGCCGGAAGAGTGATATGGCCGAAACAGGCAGTGATACGGCCGAAACAAGGCAGTGATATGCACAATGGCGACACGTGGCATACCTCGACCTGAGCAGGGCGGCGGTTTTTTTGGTCGGCCTTGTCCGGCTCATTCCTCGAGGTTCAAGAAAGCCAAGAAGTGGCCTGAAAGCCGGAACCAAACCCTTGCCTTTTTTCACTTTACCACCGTGCCACCACCCGCCACATTTTTCCGTGTATTCTTTTCCCCCACACACACCGTTAAACCCGTTCTTTTTTTCGATTGTCTTACTATTTTTTTATTATTGTTTTGCTTGTGTGTACAGAGACTTTCTGAGACATGCCTCGTGCCAAGAAGAAGGACGCAAGCGAGAAGGATGACGAGAAGGTTAGGCTGGTGCTGTACCAGAAGCTGGACTACGCCCGCCTTGAGAACATCTCTTTACTCAACGCGCACTTCGAGCCAGATGAGGTGCGGGCCGTGAAGAGCCTGCTTAATGCGCACAAGGGCAATGTTTTTGCGGAAGTCAAGTACAAGGAGAGCGAGAAGTTCGAGGGATCCAGGCTATGGAGCGGCGACTCCGTGGGCATGTTGAGCGGCTGGATCTGTCGTCTCGTCGCGGGCGAGCTGTACGAGTGGCTGGACATCAAGAACGCCTGCTGTACCATCCTGCTGCAGCTCATGGAAAAGAACGATATTGTTGTACCCAACATGGTCAGGCTCTTTGTGGACGGATGCCGCGAGGCCATGATTACCGAGCTGCTGGCCGAGGTAGGGATGGAGGACAACAAGGCCAACCGTAAGTGGGGAAAGCAGCGTTTCCTCAGCGTCATCAACGGCCAGGCAGTGTTGGGGGTCCCGGAGCTGGACTGCCCGATTCTGCAAAAGTGGAAGCAGACTTGGCTCAACGTGGTACCCAAGTTCCAGAGGCTGGCCGAGTTTCTACCTCTCTGGGAAAACGTGGAAGGCCGAGAGGACAAGAAACACAACAAGAATGGCACGTTCGTGGCGTACGTGTGGCAGCTCTACGAACGCAAGATCATGCATGGCATCGTCGACTTCTTCCATTCTATCAAGGACGACAAGGACAAGTGCATGTACAGGGTTGGGGTGTGGAAACACGACGAGATCGGCGTGCACAAACTACCTGGCGGCGAGCGGATCATGACCGACGAGATGATCGGGCGCGTCAAGCAGCACATCAAGACCAAGTTCGGCTTCGAGCTGGACTACCATTCCGACGACTGTTCGCCTACGGAGGAGGACTGGAACATCTACTACGGCGCTCGGTGCCTCCATCTGATATCTACCAACCTGGAACGGTGCATGCACGAGGTCATCATGTACGGCAGCAAGCGCAAGCATGTATGCTTCGATGGCGCGGTCCTGCGGCCGCATGATTCCATTCCTGGCGTCTACACGAAGATCAACGCAAGCTTCGCCGACTACGTAAACGCCGCTCTGGCTTCCTCAGTCTACTACACCGAGCGGATGACTCGTCTGTCCTCTCTCGAGGAATGGTACGAGACTGGCCACCACCCTCGTTTCCCTGTCCTGCGCAAGGACCAGATGCAGTCCAACTGGATCAGCTTCAGGAATTGCACGTTCGACATCAAGGAGCTGAAGCTCTACACGTGGGAGCAATTGGCAAAAGCGGGCAAGCAGCCTCCCTTTACTGACCATTTCTACGACGTGGAAGTGGACATCGCCAAGCTGGAGGAGTCAGTGAATCACCCCGACCAATGGCTGACCCCGCTGTGGACCGGTCTGCTTCGGTACCAGCTTTCTGAGGAGATGACTGAGTTCATGGAAGTTAGCTTGGGCCGCGTACAGTACCCGGTCTACGCCTACGACGACTGGCAGGGCCTGCTGTACATGGTAGGCGATACTCGCACGGGCAAGGGCACCGTCATCAAGGTGCTGAGGGCCATGAAACCCAGCCACAAGGTAGGGGCTTTGGCACTGTCGTCCGAAGGCAAGTTCGGCTTGCAGGGAGTGTACCTGAAGGAGCTCTTGGTAATCGACGACATGCCGGCCGGCTTCGAGAAGGCGCTGGACCAGTCCTTGATACAGCGCATGGTCTCGGGCGAGATGGTGCCAGTCGAGCGCAAGTACCTGGCGGGGTTAACAGACCATGTCTGGTCAACGCCACAGCACAGGTCTGGGCTGGCAACCATGTGGCAAATTACAAGGACAATCAAGGGCAGATAGCTGAGCGATTCCACGTTCAATTCTTTCTCACCGAAGTGAAAGAGAAGAGGCTCCATCTGGCGGAAGAAATCATCAAGCACGAGCTGCCGTACATCCTGATGCGATGCGTCAAGCGCTACAGGGTTTTGGTGGAGCAGAAGGGTCGCTGTGATTTTTGGCTGCACATCGCGCCCGAGGAACTCCGTCAAAACAAAAAGGCTATCCAGAGCCAGACGAACCTGTTGAGCAAGTTCCTCAACGAAGGTAGCACCGAGTGGCGCGTGCAAAAGAAGCCTGGCTACTTCACTCCGTGGGACAAGTTCGAGGCGGCCTTTATCAAGTTCTTGAAAGATGATCAGCGCTCGTTCTTCATCAAGTTCGACGACATCGGGGACACTGCGTTGCGCAGGCAAGGATACGAGGTGTTCAGAGGCGAAAAGAAGTGCAACTTCTGCAAGTATTGCAGTACCCACAAGGGCATGCCTGGCCAAGATTGCGGGCCTAAGTTTGGCTGCTCTGATACGATGTGCTGGATGTTGCCTAACAAGGAGAACTGTGGCAAACACTACAACGAGAAGCGCCTGCGTGGAAAGCTACAGGGCATTCGCAACATGAAGCTGGTGAGAAAGGAGGACTACGTGGAAGAAGACGAAGGCGATTCCACCCTGGACGAATGCGTCGAGAAGGTCGTGGAGCTGAAGGCGTCAAAGGCAGACAAGGAGTCGATCAGGCGTGCTACCGAGCGGATGCTGAAGGCACAGCGCAGGATCATCTGTAAGGTAGCGGGTGTTACTAGCTGGGGGGCTTTGAAACCATTGTATGAAGCAGAAAGAAAGAGGGGGAGGGACGGAGAGACCAAGGGCGGCAAGAGCAAGAGGCAGAAACTAGAAGCAGGAGCAGAACAAGTCACTGCTGACGCTGATGTCTGAATTTTTTTTTGATTCATTAAAAAATGGTTTTTTTTCTCTGAAACTTTCTTTTGCCAAAAAAAAAAAGGCGCGCCTGACAGTAGCAACATCAGAGAATTGAACTTTCGACTAAAAAGGCCTACAGCTTCTGGCTGATTAAGCTAAACATGACAGACACACAAGCTAAAGACAATTCTTTGCTTTTTGTTGGCGGGTGTCTTCCGGCCCGGTTTTTACTAGCCAAAGTAACTATGGACTCGGCACCGCCGACCAAAGACAAATTACGTGTTCTTGCCATGGTCCCTGCCGTTGTGTGGCTTTCCGGAGCTCTGAATAAACAAGAAGAGGGCTTCCTGGGGGGAAAGGTCTGGTGGGCCGAGAACCGCCTGTGGCACGGGCTTCTTTACACGCTGTTTGCTGCTACAGGGAAAGGAGAGCTGCTTGTCACGGACGCTCTGCTAGCTACTTATTTCGGCTTCCGGCATTTGGCCAAGAATGACACCGGTTTTTTTTTCTCTCGTGCTTAATACAAGCGCGGCATGCAGGTCAAAAAAAGAGACGGATCGTTTGAGCCGGTGTTTTTTGACAAGATCTTGCACCGCATTTCGCTCCTCGTAAGTGACCTGCCGGGAGCCAATGCGGTCGAGGTGGCCAAAAACACGATTGCAGGCCTGCGGGATAACATCGAGACGCGTGAGTTGGACAGGCTGGCAGCATCGAGCTGTGCCGGCCTGGCCTCTCATCACCCCGACTACGCGCTGCTCGGCGGCCGCCTGGAGGCCAGCAATATCCAAAAAGAGTGTCCAGCCACTTTCCAGGGCTCGATGGACCGTCTGCGCCTGTCACTGGTGCCTCGTTTCTCGATCTTTGTCGACAAGCATGCCGCCGCCCTGAACGCGATGGTAAGACAGGAGCGAGACCTCGGATTTGACTATTTCGGCATAAAGACGCTAGAGCAAGGCTACCTCCTGCGGGACAGCAATGGCGAAATCTGTGAAACGCCACAGTATTTATACCTGCGAATCGCGGTGGCGCTGCACCACGGCCTGGAAGAAAGCACGGAAAGCGTCTTGATCAAGATCCAGGACACTTATAACTTGTTAAGCAGGGGCCTGTACACGCACGCCTCGCCGACAATGTTCAATGCGGGGCTTAAACGCAACCAGCAGCTGGCCTCGTGTTTCTTGCTGCCAGTCAAGGAAGACTCACTCGACGGGATCTTCGCGACGGTAAAGGACTGCGCGCTCATAAGCAAGCATGCAGGAGGTATAGGGCTGTACATCGGCAACGTGCGGGCGGCCGAATCAAGGATTTACGGCACGGGCGGTAAAAGCGACGGGATCGTGCCGCTCGCTCGTATTCTCAAGGAAACATCGCGCTACGCCAATCAGTCTGGGCGCCGCAAGGGGGCGTTTGCTGTCTACCTTTCGCCGTGGCACAAGGACATCTACAAATTCCTTGAGCTTCGCCAGAACACGGGTGCGGCGGAAACGAGGGCGCGGGAATTGTTTACGGCGCTGATGATCCCTGATCTGTTCATGAACAGAGTGCGCGACGACGGCGACTGGACGCTGTTCTGCCCGACCGAAGTGCCTGGGCTGGACGAGTGCTGGGGCAAGTTTTGGGAGTCTCGCTATACTCGCGCCGAGAAAACACTGGTTGCCAGGACAGTGAAGGCCAGGCACCTGTGGTCCGCCATCCTCAAATCACAGATCGAGACCGGAGCTCCTTACATTATTTTCCGAGACATGCCAACGCCAAGAGCAACCAGCAGCACTTGGGTACTATTAAGAACTCTAACCTGTGCGCGGAGATCATGCAGACGTCCTCGTCTGAAGAAACCGCCGTCTGCAACCTCGCGTCGCTGTGCTTGCCCCGCTTCCTGACACCAGACAAAAAGATGATCGACATCGACCTCCTTCAGTCCGTCACGCGCACAGCCGTGCGCAACCTCGACCGGATCATTGACATCACCGCGTACCTCGTCCCAGAGGCTAAACGGTCTAACTTAGCGCACAGGCCCATCGGCCTCGGTATATGTGGCTTGGCCGACCTGTTTACGCTCTTGGGCCTGTCTTTTGAGAGCCCCGAAGCCGCCGCCCTGAACGAGCGCCTTACGCGCGAGATCTACTACGCGGCGCTGAGTGCCAGCGTGGAACTAGCTAAAGAAAAAGGATACTACCCGACGTTCAAGGACAGCCCGGCCTCACAGGGCATGCTGCAGCCGGACCTCTGGGGCGTGAAGTTCACTAGCGAACGCTGGCTGAAACTCAAGGAAGATATCGGGGCCCACGGGCTGCGCAACAGCCTCCTGACCGCGCTCATGCCCACCGCCAGCACTTCGCAGATATTGGGAGTCAATGAGTCTTTTGAGCCAGTGTACTCGAACCTCATGGTCAGGAGGACCCTGGCCGGCGAGCATACCATACTCAACAAACTCCTGGTAAGGGCGCTTGAACAGCGGGGGCTCTGGACCCCCGGTGTCAGAGCGCAGCTGTTGCGCAACGAAGGCTCTGTTCAGGGCATTGCTACCGTGCCGGACGACCTCAAGCAAATCTTCAAGACGGTCTGGGAAGTGCCGATGAAGACACAGCTGCAACTCTCTGCTGGCCGGGGTCCTTATGTGTGCCAGTCGCAGAGCCTCAATGTTTAGTACCTAGCTAATGCCACCGAGCGCAAACTATCTAGCTCACATTTCTATGCCTGGGAATCAGGCTTGAAAACCGGCTGCTATTATCTCAGAACCAAGGCCGCGACTAGCGCTAGACAATGTAACGGTGATGTTTGTGTCATGTGTACAGTTTAATTAAGTAAAATTAAACCAAATCTACAGTCAAATCCATGGCCAGCTGGCCGCCCTCGCCGTTATCGTCGCCGGACAGAGACACTCCAAAAACTTCTTTTTCCGAGAGATCCTGGTCCGGGTACGGCGTGCCCTCTTCTTGCTTACGGATCTGCAGGACCCGCCACGACAGCGTGACCTTTTCGCCCTTGCTGCACAGTGCAGTGGATTGGATCACGCATTTCACCACGTCGCCCTTTTGTAGTGTGGCGGTGTCGGCCCCGCCCAAGAACTTGGCGCCCGTGACAGTGATGGTCAGGCGCGGGGCCCAGGCGCGGTCGGACTTTTGTGAGGTGCGCAGGCGCGTGCAGGGCTGGTAGCAGGCCCTGACCTGCTCGTCGCTCTTGGTCATCGGGCCCGCCCTCTTCATCGTCGGGAGGATCTTGTCGCGGTTGTCAACGACGAGCTGGGCGACGGCATCGTCAATCGTTCGCATCACCTTGTAGGCCTGTTGCACCGAGCCGTATTGTTGCGCGTGCTTGAAGTCGAGGTCGATGGTGATTTTGGCCGACTTGTTGCCGTCGTAGGTGGAGGGGTCCCAGGCAAGCTGGAGGGACGGCAGGACCAGCGTTAGGTTTTTGTCGCCGTAGCACAGGTTTGAAAAGATGCTTCCGTACGCGCTCCTTGGCTCCGACAGGCGCAGCTTCTTTGGGTCGGCGGCCGCGTCAAACACTCTGACTTCGCTGTTGCCTGTGACGATAGACATTTGGGATTTTTTGTCTAGAATCTTTTATCCCCTTTTCCCTCTCCCTTTTTTTCAAATCTCGAATTTTAGATTTCGCAGTTTAAAAACTAAAAAAAATTAAAAAGAGTGTAAAAAGATAAGCAAAAGTGTCTCAAAAAATGATGACTCGTTTTCTCTGGAGGTCCAAGGCGCACGGCATCGCGTTCCGCCGGGCGCTCGACTCGCTGTCGCCTCTGTTGCTGGAGGCCAGGGTCGAAGCGACCGTCGACAAGCTCGTACTCTGCAGCGCGGCCGACGGGCTCGTCGCGCAGTTCTTGGTGCCCTTCTCGGGCGCGAACGGTGACTATGTCAATCTGATGTTCCCCAAGTGCGTGTTCAGCGTTGACCTCAAGGAGCTGTCTTGCTGGTTCTCTACTTTCCGCGAGGGCATGACACTCGAGCTGTCAGTCGCGGTGGACAACAAGCTGTGTGTGAAATTTTACAACGAGTCCAAATCGTTCGAGCACTACTCGGACCTGACATCGCTGCTCGTGTCCCAAGAGGCAGCCTTCCTGCCGACTACCGAGTGGACCAATCTCGATCGCCTCGTCGAAGTCTCTGGCCCGGCGCTGAACGCCGTAATCAGGCACCATTCGAAGAGCAATTCGCACTGCCGGCTGTTTGTGGAAGTGGACAGGCTCTGCACGGAATCCTCGCTGCGGGCAGTGGATGCAAGTCGGCTGGCACGCACCAGCCTTGGCGGAATTGCTCTGCTCGCGGAGGACAAGGACTCGCTGCTGCGCTCGGACCTGTCACACCCGCCTGTCCAAGCCGGCGAGTGTGTCTACGCACTGGAAATCCTCAAGAAGATACTCAGATCATGCGCTTTTCAGGAGAAAAAGACTGGCAGGGTGCTGGTCGGCGTTACACAGAATGTGCTGCACCTCGTCTTCAAGCGGGACGGCGGCCCTTGGCTCAAGTACACCGTCCTGGCTGACGCAGGCGAGACGCCGCCCCCTCTGCCCACGCTGGCGCCGCTCGCCTTGACCACCGACAGCGCCGCCGAGGACGAGAGCCGCAAGCTGATCAAGCGCAAGAAGAAGAAGCTCAAGCGGACGAGAGACGAATCCCAGGCAGGCGCTTGAGTCTTCTTAAGGTGTATTTCCTGCCAGAAAGTTGGCTAATAAAATTTTTCTGTGTTTCCTTTCTGTGCACCGGTACGTACCAGTTAACTACCCGGCCCACGGCCCTGAAGGCAGCTATGTCCAAGGGTCCTCCGTAGTCTACTAGCTCGTGCCGGTCGGGCGCCGGCTGGACTAGTTGTTTGTGTAGATTGACTCTCAGGAACGAGTGCAGCAGGTCCATTGACCGTGAACGCAGCGTCGCAGCGATACCGTAGTCCGCGTATGCGGCCGCGCAGCCCACCGTGCAGAAGTGGCCCCAGACGAACAACTCTTCGCCCGCGTGTGCTATGGGAAGGCCGTACCACCTGCCATCGTCTCGCGCGCAGCCGTACGAGCAGTGTAAACACTTGCCCTTGTAAGACTCGGTGCCTTCCATCTTTTTTATGAGCGCTGCTGGCGACTTGTTTGTCTCTCCTGTTGTCTCAAATCTTGAATCTTAAACGCTCACGGTTCAAGAAATCCGTTTTTTAAAAACTCCCTTTTTTCTTGGCAGTCATTTTTTCATATGTCCTGCGAACACGTCTGGACATTCAGCCTCGCGACAACAGTTACTTATTGCTCAAAGTGCGGCCTGGTCAAGACAGAACACGAACTGTATACGTCGCAATGCTGGCTAGTGAACGGGCAGATGGTAAGGGAGCAATCGGCGCCTCCCAGACATGTCGGCTACACTCGTCTGAGTCGTTTCCGGCAAATCACGCGCGAGACGTTCAATTTGCGCGGGGTGAACCAATCTGCGTCGTGTGTCAGCCCGGCCTTGCTGGCACAGGCACGGCGCCTGGCCCACAAGTGGCGGGCACAGACCCCGACGCCAGCGCGCCTCGCGTACATCTGGCGCAGGGAGAAGCTAGGCCCCCTAACCACAGACAAGGCAAGCCAGCTGTGCCACTTGTTAGGCTGCGGTCGGAGCAGGCGGGAGCCCACCAAAGAAACACTGGAAGAGTTGGAACGCCTCTTCAAAAAAGTCGACGCCTGCTGGCCCAAGGTGCTGAAGAAGCTGAGACAGCGCTTTGCGTGGGCAAGGAGGTGTTTTCTCAACTACCAGACATTGCTGAGGGCTTTCCTATTGCTGATGGACGAAGAAGACCTAGCGGCGCAAGTGCCGGAGCTGAAACAAGCCGAGTCGAGGCACAGACAAAGCGCCATGTTCGCGCTCGTGTACGAGGAACAAGGCTGGCCTTTCATCCCCTTGACTGGTTCACTGAACGGCAGCGGCCTCGCGCGCCCGCTCGCGAGCCCTCTGTTGTCTGGCCCGCACGCCAAGAAAAAAAAAGAAAAAGAAAAAAAAGAAAAAGACGCCGGCCGTGATTGCTGTGGCTGCTGCTGAAAAAACAAATCTTGTACCATATAGTCATTAAATAAAGAAAGAATGTGGGTCAGCAGCGGGAGGTTTGGTGCCGGTCCGAACGGGCGCGAGGTCATTGATTTCCAGGGAGGCCCGTCCCAGGCGGAAATCGACGCCTTTAATAACACAACTCCACAAGAAATCCGCGAAGGCAAGAAGCCGGTGCCGAGCTTTGCGAGACTGCCTTGTACAAGTATTTTGCTAATAAACCGTGGTTGTGGTCAACCTACAGGGAGGACTTCATAAGCGGGCTGAAGAACCTCCAAGACAATCGTGAGGAAGTCCTCGACCGCGTGCACCTGGTCTCGTTGGGTGTAGATCCTGCCCTGCACCAGCCTTCGCAGCGGCTGGCGGCGGTCATCAACTCGCGCCGGGGTAAACGGAGCGAGTTTATCATCAAGGGCACCGAGAAGAGCGGCGTGCTGCATGCGGTCGACACCTTTCGCGGCACGGGGCTAGACGACGAGAAGCTGCTGACTTCGAAGGAGGCGACCATGGTCGATTTCAAGGTCATCGCCACCTCGGACGAGAATGCCTGGCTCACGCTTCCGGACAGCGCCGCCAGAATAGAGAAGCGCGATGAATGGCACGACGACGTCGGTTCCTTCAGGACTTACGTGTTCGGCCCTAACCACCAGTATTGCGAGTACCTCCAGGGCGCGGCCAAGAAGCCCTTCTGGATCTGTCTCCTGGCCTGCTGCACCCAGCTGCTGCGCTTGCGCAGCGATGCCGAACAATGGCTGCCTTTCATCAACGACCTGGTGGACGCGTGCAAGCCGCACTCCGACACGAGAAGCAAGGCGTACGTGAAGTTCAGGACCCAATGGCTCATTCTCGCGAGCAACAAGGAAGAGGACACAAAGAAAAAAGACAGTTCCAAACTCACGGTGTGCCTGGGGCAAGGAGTTCGTGATCAAGCACTTTACGCAAGGGTCCCTCTTTCGCGACCGGACGCTGAACCAGCGCACCGTCAGGCAGACGAACGAAGTCAAGGTCAAGAAAATGACCGAGCGGAATACCTTGCTCGCGGACCCGTGGTTTGCGTTCCTGGACGAGCTGTACCAGGCAATGCTAGCCGAAGCGGACTGCTTCGAATCGGCCGAGGCCAAGCGCACCAACACCGGCCCCTTTGCGCCGACGATGCGCTACCCGCTCTGGGCCCTGCAAAGCTTCCTGCTGCTCGCGATTCTGGGCTGCCGGCAGATAGAGCTCTGGAAATGGTCGGAGTTCTTGCCCGTGAACGAAGAGGAACATATCATCTTCTCGGAGATCGGGCGGCAGAAGCACGTCGTCCAGCACAGGGCGGCTAAGAAGGGGGCCGCGCCCGACTCAGACCCGGCCGACAGCGATTTGCAGGACCTGATCTTTATAGGCAAGCCGATCGCACTGCCTACCGCCACGTCGGCCGGCGTGCTGCGCATCTGGAAGCACATGAGGTGGCTGATCGAAAACCACTTCAGGCACCGCTCGCGGCTGGCGCCCGAAGAGAACAAGCTCATGAAAAAGGACAGGCCCAAGAGCGATTACCTGAGCTGGACTACGCACCGCGCAGAGATCTTAGCACAGGAGGACGAGCAACCTTTGGCTCCGCCCGCCAAACGGATGAAGGTCTCGACGCTGCCGTGGATGAACACGCTCGCCGAGTCGAAAAAAGTAACGGACACGCCTAGCCAAGCGCTTATTAACGACCAGGTCACCGCGGCCATGAAGGGAGCGGGGTTTTCAAACACGTTCGACTACCTCACGCAGATGCACTACGAACGAGCGAAGGATTTTCTCATCCCTAGCCCGCACAAGCTCCGGGCCATCTACGCCAACTGCGCCTACGCGCTGTACGGCGAGCACAGCCAAGTCTCGCGCACCATCTTCATGTCGCGGGTGCTCGGCCACTCACTGATGTTTGCCAACAACACCGAGGCAGTCTCGAACCTCAAGTCGCAGATGTTCTACGATTCTATAAAAGTGCAAACACGCAGCGTCCCGTCCCTGACGGAGCCCGACTTGCTCAAGATCGTGCAGGCCATCGTGGACCAAGGGGCCAGGCTGGCGGAGGACTTCAACCGCCTAAAGGGCGAGCTCAAGTACTTGATCCCGCCCGTGCTCAAACAGCTGCCTCGCGAGACCAAGGTCGAACGGTTACGCCGGCAGGCAGTGGAATTTTTCGCGGCAAATTTGCAGCACCACGCCGAAGAACTGCGCCGGCCCGGTTTTTGGCGCGGAACGCTCGATTCCATTTTTTCTGTGAAGGCTTCCTACCGTTTCGCTAGTCATGCCGGCACGGCCCTTGATACGGCTGATCCTACACCAGCCGCTCAGATCACGCGGTTTATACAATTGTGCTAAAAGATTCGAGAATTAAAAGCTCATAATCTGACTTTTACTGAAGCTACAAAGTGCAATGAGCGAAGCCAAGCCGTGCAGAGTGGCACCTGACGGGAAAATTTCACTCATTGATTTTGCCGGGAGAGCGTATCCTTCTCTGACTCCTAGCCGTTGCGCCGAGAGGATACGTCGGCACCTCCAGCTGCATCCCTACCGGCTAGCCAACGGTCACATTTCGAAATTCAAATTCCCGAAACAACGTGGCCAGCGCTGTGGTACGTGGGTCTGCACACCAGAAGTAGCAGCGGAGGTCGTGGGCCAGTTTGCGTCGGACTGGAACGTCCGTCCCTCACGGCGGGCACAGGCCAGGGTCAGTGACCAGCCCCTTGTACCAAGCGTCGCCGCCGCCGTGAGCCATCTCGAGAGCGTCCGCGACGGACTTGCAGTTCTTGCCGAGCTCGCTCCAGACACAACAGGCGCCGTCCAGTCTGCTTTGGACGAGACAGTTGGTGCAGTTGACGCCGAAGAAGAGACAATGACGCCTTTCAAGCTCCTGACCCCTGTTCTGACTTACGAGCAGGACTGGGAAGAAGAAAATGAACTTGATAGCTTCCAAGAGCATTTTTTAATTATTAAAAATCAGTTATGTATAGCTCCTTGTTGAACCGGTACGAAAACCGGGCAGCAGTCTCATGGCCCCCGCCAGCCATAAGTAGCTGGTCCACTTGTCTACTTGTAGCACCGGCCAGCCGGCTTCCTCGTACGCCATCGGGAAGCGGTAGGCCGGCACGTACGCCAGGGCCACGACAGAGTCTCGTGTCGTCCTGGGCACAGGGAAAGACGTGCGGCCCATGCGCCTGCACGCGGCAAAGGGCGTGATTACCCGGCGGCGGTTGTAAAACACGAAGCACTGGGCGCAGTAGCCCTCTACTGTCTTCTTTTGGACGCAGGCGAAGCAGATGTGTTCGCTCCTGCGCGACACGGTGTTGATGAGGCGTGGCAGTGACTTGGTGTCGTACTCGAAAGTGGTGTTTAGGAATTTGTGCAAGCTGGACAGCTCGCCGTTCTGCACCTTGCGCCGCTTCCACCGCCCGCGCGCAAACCGGGTCGTGAGTGTTTTGAGGTGGCGGATCGTGTGCGCGACCTCACCGACACGGAGGTACGACAGCACGTCCACCAGAAGATCGGCCGGTAGCGCTGCTAGTAGCATTTGACTTTCAATATATATATCGGGCCAGAACTTTTGTTTTTTTAGAACGTAGATAACGGTGGAACGTCGTCGTCGTCGCCGCCAATGGGCGGTGCGAGCGCCTTGACCTTCGTGCCCGCGTCGGTGTACGCAAACTTGTTCTTGAACGGTGCAGCTGGTAGCTGGTTCTGCTGCTCAAACCGTTGTTGTGCCAACTTCTCTGCCTCTCGGGTTTGGTCGTCCAGTCGCTTGAGTATCTCCTTGTCTCGCTGGGCCATGCTCTTCCCGTCCTTTTTGAGGCGCTGTCTTGCGCGGTCGCCGTAAAAGAGCATGCGCTGCATCACTTCTCGCTCTTGGCGCGACATGCCCTTGAGCGAAGTAGGCAGCCAGCTCGGTGCGCGGTAAGCCAGCTGTTTCAGTCTCTCTTGCTTCTGGATGTCCGCTCGGCTCGGCAGCTTGGGCGGGTCCGGCCCGCGCAAGATGACTTCGCCGCGCAACGAAGCGGGTGCGAGCCAGGACTTGTAGTTATACTCAAGCCTGTCGATGTGCTCGTGGTAGACACAGGCCGCGTGCCGTGTCCCGACGTGGCGCTCGTCCGTTGCTTGGGCCAAGTGCGCAAAGAACTCCTTTTTCGGGAAAAGCTGGCCGTAGTTTTCCCATAAATTGTTAAGGGTCCTTTGCACCTTCGAGTTAAACATGATGCAGTGTGACGTTTGCTCTCTCATGATCGGGCTTACTGAGTTGCGGCCGGTAAGATATTGAACCGCGATAAAGATTGTGATGTTATAATGTCGGTACGTGCCGAAAAAGTTCTGCATCCAGCGGTCGGTCGAGTCGATGATGCCGACCAGGTCGTCAAATACAATGAATGACGGCTCCAGGTACTTGTTCTCGAGGTATCGCTTCTTGAGGTTTTCTACATAGTTCTGCAAGATGTCCATCCTAAAACCTTCGTAGATCTTGCAGTGCTGCTCGCTCGCAAAGTGGAAACTGAACGAATTCTTGAACTTCGTGCGGACCATAATTAAGCCGTACTGGAAAGGGTCCTTTTTGCGCGCGCACAGGCTGTACAGGAGCCATTTCAGGAAATGCGTTTTGCCGCGCTCTGATTTGCCAACTAGCACGAACAGCTGCCCCGCTCCCTTTTCGTGCGGGTAGAAAACTTCGATGTTCCGCTTGAATTCGGTCGGCTGCAACTGCTCTGCCTGTTGTTGTTGTTTCTTCTTGCCTTTCCTGCCCTTGTCTTTCTGCTTGTCGACATATTCAAGTATTTTCTCTTCGATCGTCTTCTCTCCCAGCTGCTGCTCCGGCTCCTGTAGCCGGTCGACCGGGCCCTCGACGGTCTGCATTTTTCCTTGGTAGAGATTGAAAGCAGAATAATATTTTTTTTTAATTTTTGGTGTAGTGTTTTAACACCAGCCGGCACGATGCCCAAGCAATCCTGGAAAACAAAGCACGCTGGCGCCGCGTTCACTAACAAGGCGCCCATGCCCTACAAAAAAAAGACGACTGGTTATGCGGGCGGTGGATCGGCCGAGATGGCGGTCCGTACTCGCCACATCATGAAACACGCGAACCCGCAGCTGTCGACCGCGCTGGCTGTGCTCGACGACGACGCGATCGACCAAGCGTTTGCGAAAATCAAATTGATCCTCCACATTTAATTTCGCAGAAGGGCAGGCGAGATATTTTTTTTAATTTTCATTGCATTGTATTCTGGAAGAAAGACCATGAAGCCCTGGCGCAAGAGGCACGCCGGCCACGCTTTTACCAGCGATGCCCCGCTGCCTTTCAAGAAGCAGCGCACAGGCTTTGTCGGCGGCGCTTCGGCCGAGATGGCGGCGAGGACCAGGCACATTATGAAATATGCCAACCCACAGCTCTCGGCCGTGCTGGATGCGGTCGCGCCTGCTGCCAGCACGGGCTCGCCAATTCCTACCGCTCCGCCGCTGTCGGCGACTGGCACAGGCTCGCCAATCCCCACCGCTCCGCCGCTGTCGGCGACCGGCACGGGTGCCCCAGTTCCCGTTGCACCGCCGCTGCCTGCCGACATAGACGCGAAGGCAGGCGCGAAAGCTTCCGCTAGCGCATCGCCGCTGGACTCCGCTGACTCGCCCGGGAGTCTGCTCCAGCGTGTATCCGAGCAGACAGGCAGACCCATCGACGAATTGAAGGACAACGCCGCAATGACCAAGCTGATCAATAAGCACGGCGAGTTGCGCCAAGAGCGGGATGCCGGGAGCATAACGAACGACGAGTATTCCAAGCGGTTAAGGGCAGCATACAATGAGTTCAAGAAACAGACTGCCTCTGTATCCTTGGACTCAACAGATGCACTGATGCAGTCTATCAAGGCGGGCAAAAAGCTCAAGAAGGTTGACCAAAAGCAAAAAGCGGCAGACCCACAAGACGCACTGATGCAATCTATCAAGGCAGGCGGAAAGCTGAAGAAGACTAGTCCAAACAAAAAAAAGCCAGCAAGCGACGACACCAAGCAGGCGGGCATCGCTGGCGCACTGAACTCTGCCATGGCCCAAAGAAGTGCAGCGCTTAACAGCGGCGATGGCAGCAGCAACAGCAGCAGCAACGACGTAGACAAAAAGACACAGGAAGCGAAAGACACTGTGGCAGCGTACCAAGCGAACAAGACCCCCAAACAAGAAGAGAAACTGAGGGCCTGGTCGCACAAGCTGGGCGAAGCGATAGCCAAGCTCACGAAAGACATCAAGGAAGAGGAAGACAATTGGGGCAAGACAGATGATTCCGAGGCCATGAAGAGCAAGAAAGCCAAGCTGGAGGCCAGGAAGAAGATAATAGACAAGGGGCTCGCGTGATTTTTTTTCCTGTTAAGCTAATTAAAAAAACCAGTATTATGTACGCCAAGAAGGCGGTCGGTGGTAGCTGGACGGGCCAGCCCAACGGGCGATTGTTCGACAACCGGCCCTTGCCGTTCAAACAAAAGAGCCAGAACAACAGCGGCCTGTTCGGGAATTTGGCCAAGGCCCAGGCACTAATGAGGCAGGTCTACCACCCGCACGGGCCGGCACAAGTGTTCGAGCTGGAACTGTTCGAGGAGGAGCCGGCGGCGGCCGCAGCAGGGGAGCCTGAACCGGCCGCGCCGGCGGCTGCAGCGCACAAGAAGAAGGAGGAGGATAAAAAAGCGGCGCCAGCGGCTGCGCAACAGAAGAAAGAAGAGAAGGCGCAAGAGGAAGAAGGCGACCAACCCGGGATGGTCGACGAAGAAGGAGAAGAAGAAGAAGAAGAAGAAGAAGAAGAAGAAGAAGAAGAAGAAGAAGAAGAAGAAGAAGAGGCAGGAGAGAATGGAGGCGGAGGCGAGGAAGTCGAGGACGGCGTCGAGGGCAGGGGTGAGGAGGCCAAAGCGGCAGAGCAACAAGAACTGCCACCCGCGGCAGACCAAGAAGAACTAGCACCGGCAGCAGAGGCAGCAGGCGACGGCCCGGAGGGCGTGGACCAGAACTGCCGGCGGACGTCAAGGAAGCCAAGCGCCAGCTTGAAAGAGAGAGAGAGGCGTCTGAGAAAAAAAAAGGCAGATGACGAAGAGCGAGAAAAAGTGATGCGAGCAAAGGCGCAGTTCGATTACGACCAGAAAAAATACGAGCTTGAAAGGATGCGTTCGGAAAACATGCTGAAGGCACAAATTGAGGAAATGGCAGCACTGACCGAGCAAGAAAAACAGAGGAGGGAGAACGAGGTGGCAAATCTTAGACGACAGCAAGAAGAGAAAAACGCGGCCGAGCTGGCCAGGCTGACAGCAGAACAGGAACGCATCAACCAGGCGACCCTCAAAGCCCAACAAAAGGCAGCACAGGCCAGGCTCAAGCAGGCCCAAATCGAGCAGGACAAAAAAGTGAAAGACGATCTGTTGGCACAAAACGTCCAGTCCGCGCAAGAAATCGCAAGAGCCAAGGCAGACAACGAAAAGGAGCTTAACAAACAGAGAGTGGCGCAGCGGACGCAGGCCCAGATCGAAGAAGATGTACGGCAGGCGAAGCTCAAGTCGGCACAGATGCAAAACGCGTCTGCGATGGACAAGACGCAAAGAGACGCCAAGACCGCTTTACAGATCGCGGCGGACCAGAAAAAGGCACAGGACGAGGTTTTGCGCATCCAGGGCGAAGCCCGGCGGCTCATGCTGCAATACAACGACAACGGGCAGGAGCCTGCCCAAAGAATCGAGGCCTCCCGTGAGCTCGGGCGACTCCTGCTGCAAGCACCGCCACTGTCGCGGTCTGCGGCTCCTGTCAACGTTATCCAGCTCGACAAGCTGCGGGCCCTGATCCAAGAGAACCCAGAAGCCTCTTTCCAAGGGATAGCTCGGATGTACACATCCTCGATCGAGCAATGGGCCCACGACAACAAGATCGCGATCAAGAAAGCTGTCAACGACGCAAAAGCTCAGCTTTTGCGGGTTCTGGACAAGCAAGGGCTGTCGGACCAAGACCGCAAGGGCGTGCAGACTCTGCGCGACCACCTGCGCATGTACGCAGGGAAAGGCTATAAGGACCCCGGTAGCTGGGACGAGCACGAGCTTGCTGATCTCGACGATGATGAAGACGGCGCGGTGGAGGAAGCAGTAGAAGAAGAAAAAGAAAAAGAAGAAGCCGCCCCCATGGAGGACGAAGAGAGCAGCGACAACGACACTGACGACGATCTGGAATTACTCTTCAGCTTGTTAAGAGAAGATAGAAAAATGAACGAGGAACAGAGGAAAGCCGCGGAGAGGGCGTCTAAGATCCTGCCCAGCAAGTACCGTAAAGAGCAAGACCCGACAAAGAAGGAAAGGCTGGCACTCGGATGGCGCAAGTCGGTGGAAGACTAACATCAGTTGGTACCGTACGGCGGCAAGCAGCTGGCAGCAGTCAGCCTGCCCAAGCTGCAGCGCGTGGTCGACAAGGCCCGTAGCAAGAACACCACACAGGCGTTGGCTCAGATGTTTCTCGTGCCCTACAAGCAAAAGAGCGAGCCTGTGCCAGTGGACGAGCTCACGGCCATCAGTGGCGGTCTCAAGCTGACCAAACAAGCCAAAGATTTCATCCAGGCGCTGAAGCAAGAAAACAACAAGCTGGTTACACAGCTGACTAACCAGGCGAGGCGAGCAGAGAACCTGAATGTCTCCCATTCCACACACACTAAATAAAAAACATTGAGCACCCTCACTCTGTCTAGCATTATTGATAATACCTATAAGCTTGCGCAGTAGCAATATGATATCCATATCCCAGATGCAAAATTACAGATAAAAAGAAAACATCGCGTTTCATTTATTGACCACAAGCACTGTAATCAAGCAAAAGCAATACATGAAAACAAATGCATGCACACATTGCTACCTTGGTCAAACAACTGCTCACGCAACCTCACCGATAAACGATTCCCGTGTCTTCCTGGCAGCCACGACACCATGTAAAGCAGCCAGATATTGCCGCCAAGCTTTGTCAGCTGCGCCTCAGCTGTTACTAAAGCCTTCATCGCTTGCATCAATGCCTACGACCGATCAAAATATCAAGATTTAACATTGATATAATTTATCCTGGTCTCATTCACATCTTTCCAATTTTTTAAGTATACCTGTCGTCGTTCCGTATCGTCTCCGGCTGATAGCGCCATCGAATAAAAACAAAACTGCAACATCAGCTCCAAATGTTGATTGTCAATCCGAGATTGGACAGTCTGGCTGGATTCCAGGTGAGCAACTATCTGAGATCGGACAGCTTGGCTGGATTCCAGGTGAGCAACTATCTGAGATCGGACAGCCTGGCTGGATTCCATGTGAGCAACTGCAGGGCTGACTTCATTGGGAGAACCTCGTGGCACCAATTCCATTCCTGACATCCCCACCCCTCTCCAGCCTCGGTTCAAACAACAACAACAACAGCAGTAAATGAATAAATAATATATAAATCAATATATGAATGAATAAATGAATAAATGAATAAATGAATAAATGAAATTTATATAAAGGGACAAATACAGAATCAATACATAAATGAATAAATAAATACATATAAATAATTAAATATAAATAAACAAATAAACAAATAAATAAATATTAAGTAAATAAATAAATAAAATAAATAAATAAATAAGAAAACAGAAAGAAAGAAAGAAAGAAAAGAAAGAAAAGAAAGAAAGAATGAAATAAATAAATAAATAAATAAATAAATAAATAAATAAATAAATTAAAAAAAACAGGAGAAGAAGAAGAAGCAGAAGCAGAAGCAGAAGAAGAAGAAGAAGAAGAAGAAGAAGAAGAAGAAGAAGAAGAAGAAGAAGAAGAAGAAGAAGAAGAAGAAGAGGCAGAAGCAGAAGAAGCAGAAGAAGAAGAAGGAGAAGAAGAAGAAGAAGAAGAAGAAGAAGAAGAAGAAGAAGAAGAAGAAGAAGAAGAAGAAGAAGAAGAAAGTCAACCGCCAAGCGGTCGGAGGGCTTGATGCGCTGGGCGTAAGCTGTGTACTGCACAAAGTCGATGTATTTCTGCTCGGCGACCTTGCCCATCTTCTGTGGGCTCCTGCCAGGCGCATCCCGTTCGGCAGCTGCGTGCACCCTGTGATGAAGCGGATCTCGCTCAAGCTGGCAGTGCAAGGCACGGCGGGCGCGGACTGGCCGTTGACTGCCGACTGGGCCGCCACAAAGATGGAACCTCGCGGGTAGAACCGGATTTCGAGGTCGCCACGCAGCGTGCTCAGGTCCAAGTCCATGCCGTTCAGCCATGTGTGCACCAGCGGCAGGTAAAAGTACTGTTCGTCGTTGTGCTCCCACTGGCAGCCGCTGACCTTGCCCGTCTTAGGGCACATGTTAACCATGTCGGCAATCTGGTCGATGGCCTCTTGTGACAGCGTATTGAGAACCAAGTGCATCATATCGCCATGGTACCGCGCGATTTCAGTGTCCATCAGGCGGTCGATGTACTCGATTCTTTCGAACCACTGGGTGGTAGGCAAGACTCGCGAGTCGGTCGGATGGCTGCCGCCGGTTGTGAACGTGATCTTGAAACGCAGCGTCGCATCATGGATCGCACCGGCCTGGTTATTCTCTAGGATAGAGCTAAAAAAAGCGGTGTTGCTCAGCGCCGAGGTCGCAGCGGCGGGCGCCATGACCGTCTGCGTCCAACAAGGACGAGCATTGATCGCGCGGGCGTGCTCGGGATCAATCAAGATCTCTTGGCCGTTACGCGCTCTCTTGCCGGTGGCGATTTTCTGCTACTTGCTAGCAGGGGGCACGACGACGGTGGCGGAAGACATCGATCGTATGATATATTAAGCACAAAGAAGATTTTTTTTATTTTTTCATGATCATCACGGCCCCGATCGCCGCGGCGCCGACCGCCAGCGGCAGCGCCATGGACTTGAGGCTGCCCTCTGCGTTGTCGCCTAGATGCTTGGTGGTGTCCATCGCTTCTTTCGGGATGTCGGTCACCTTGTCGATCTGCTTGCCGATAAAGTTGCCGATGCCTTTAAAAGTCTGACCGATCTGGCGCAGGTTTTGCTTCGTCTTTTCTCTCTTCTCTTCCTTCTTCTGCTTCTTGGCCGTTTGCTTGACTGTTTTGGCCTCTTGCTTAGCCTCCTTCATGGCGGCCTTTTTGAGCGTGTTCTTGTCGTGCCTTTCTCGTGTGCGCTTTCCCATCTTTCTTAATTAAACTTGATAAGTCACGAAAATTAAATTTTCCGTTTTTATTTAAAAGACAATGACTTGGCAGATGCGTTCCATGACTGGCGCAATTTGTCCCAGGAACTGAGCGTCCTTGGCCAGACTCTGCTTGGCCAGAAATCTTTGCTGCAGTTGTTGCAGGGCGGGAGTCGGAGCACGAGTCTTGGCGGCCAGCTCAAACCAGATGCCAGCTTCGCTCTGAACGTACGCGGCGAGCTTGCAGTCCTTGTAGGCAGGCAAAAAGAACTTTTCAACGGTCGCAACTTGTTGCTCAAGACCTAAGTTCCATTGCATCCGCAGGTCCTTGCTCTCGCCGGCAGACAGCAGCCCCCAGTTGTCCAGCACAGTCTCCAGGTCCGCAAAGAGCTTCTGCAGCGCTTGGCGCTTGGTAAGGCCGCCGGAGGAGGTCATCGAGTGTTACGTAGTGTGTAGGCAGCGGCTTGTCGAGGTCGCACGAGATCTTTGGACGCAAGAGTCGTTTGCAGCAGCCGACCACGATGATAGCGGCTGTAACGATCAGAGCCCAGGCCAGCAGAGCTTCTTCCACCGGCATTCTTCACTTTAGACTAGGTACACAAGATTCTTTTTTTGTTTAGAAGCGGTAGTGTCCTTGGCCCGCGGGGTTCAGGTAGCCTTCGTAGAAGTACTGACTGAACACTTCGCTTAGCGCGCCGATCAAGAACAATTGCTTGGCCGCGTCGCTGTTGCTGACCATGCCGAGCTGGCCGCGGCCCATTAGCCTGGGCAGCATGGCAAACAGCAAGCCTCCACCCGCCACGTGCACTGCGAGGGAAGGGTACGAGGCCAACCGCCCTTCCTTGGTGCGGTTCAGGACGCGCGACTGGATTAAATCAATGGCCGTAGCGGTGAGGAAAGCAATGACAGCGAGCCCCGTGCTCTTACCGACTTGCATTCCACTGAGGCCCGGGACGGCCGAAAAGCTGAAAGAGGCAGGGCCTTGGAACACGACCGGAGCGGCCGCATACGCAAAAGCGGCAGCGGTGCCTGACCGGGCAAAAGTTCTCGAGGGAAAACAAATCGCTCACGACCTCGGACATTCTTTTTGAGGGATGTTTAATTGGCGCACAACAAAATAATTTTTTTAATTATTCAACTGCTCTTCTTCTTTTCGTCTTCTCTGACGGGCGCGGGCGCGTCCAGGTTTGTTCTGGGCGCCGTCTCAGAAAGCATAGTGTTCTTGGCGTGAGTGATGGCGGCCGTCTGCGCCGTCAGCAACGCTAGCTCTGTCATGGGGTCCAGGCGCTGCAGTCCGATGCCCGCACGCAGCTTGGCCCTTTCTAGCAGAAAGCACCAACGGTCGTTGTCGAAACACGCGGCTGTTGTGCCCGAGATCTGGTAACGAGAGCGGCTCGCCACCAGGTTTTCGAGGCACACAAGGCCTTGCTTGAGCACGGCATCCGCCAGCTCGCCGCCCAGCTCGCCCTCCAAAACCTCTTCAACCTCGTCCAGCAACAGCGGCAGCTTCTGTCTCGGCAGCCTGCGCAGGGCCTTCGGGTCGCAGTTGATGTGCGCCTTCTTGAGCTTGGGTCCGATCAGGGCACTGCGGCCATAAGCGCACAAGAGCCTGTAGTTGGGGTCATCACGCAGCACCGGGTCTTCGGGCGCTGATGGTGGCGCTGTTCCTAGACGCCGCGCAAGGCTGGATTGCGAAGGGCCTACCGTCCGGCGTCTCTTGGCTGGCGGGGGGGCGGCTGCGAGTGGGGGCGCCACTATCTCTGCTTTTACTTCGACTGACGACGGTTCGAGGTTAGCAAACGGATCAGTCATCCTTCTTCTTTATACAAGAACCGAAAGAGAATTTTAAAAAAATTACACGATGGGCGGAATGCCGTTATTGAAATGCATGGTAGTCCAGCCGCGCACGGAGCCGTTCTCGCGATCGAGTGTAGAAACTGCAGGGATAGCCTCCCACTGCTGATCTCTGATCTTGGCCGCTTGGTATTGCTCCACGAAGGCTGCCACTTGCATACAGCCTTCCCAGCCGTTACCGTACGTTCTTCGAAGTTCTGTCAACCACGGAAGCATATTGGCACCGTGATCGCCCCAGTCGGCAGGCGGGTTGTCGCAGGCTGCACAGTTCTTCTTGCGGAACTCGGGTCCGTACACTGCCTCGATCTCCGCGGGTTTGCCGACGAGAAGGACCGCTCCTTTGTACCAAGGGGTCAACGAGTTTTGCGACAGGCGCTGGGCCACTTCCTTCATCTGGCCGATGGTGCCTGCCGCGGCGCCCGGGCCCACGGCGGACAGGGCCGAGTAGATGATCGAACTGGTAGCAAGCGAGTCGGTCTGGATGATCGGCCGGGTCTCGGTACCATGCTCGACCTGGTTGGCCTGGGCGGCCGCCGACTTCTCTTCGCCGGTGTTAACTAGCGGGACGACAGGGCCTCGGTGTCCGCTCATTTTGTTAGTATAGTTAATCTGTCCGACAAGAAATTTTTTTTTAATTATTTGCCACCGCCAATCAGCTGCTGCTCGCAGCGAGCGGCTTGTTCAGGCGTCACTTCTAACAAGATGGTTGCATCGGCAATGGCCGGCTGTTTGAATACTTTCTCGATGGGCGCTTCGGCCACGGTAGTCTGCATGACCTCGATGGCCTTTTTTTCGGCGTCCTCGCGTTCCTTGTGTTTCTGTCCCGCAACGCGCGACTGTGCCTCGTTGACTTTGCCCATGCCAGGGCCAAGGTCGGGTCGAAGAAGGCCAGGTGTTGCATGCCGTTATTATTTCTGGCTCGTTAATGATTTTTTTTTGGTCTCAGTAGGGCTTATGACAATTCTTGTCTTTCGGTGGTTTTGGAGCATTGCCACTGTGCGGTACGACCGCTTGGCTGGCCGAGGGTACTAGCGCGGACGGCGCGTCCTGCGGCGCGACCGCCTGGCCGGCAGAGGTCACTAGTGCGCTGCTGTGCTTTTTTACCTTGCTCGTTTTCACGCCTCCTTGGCGCGCCTGGCTCCTCTTTTTCGCGAGGTCGGCGTTGCTTTTGGCGCCCATTCCTTTCCTGTCCTCTACGAATTTCTCCCTATCTCTCTCTCTATCTATCTCTCTCTCTCTGTCGTTCTCTCTTACTCTCTCTCCCTCCCTCTCTCTCTCTCTCTCTCTCTCTCTCTCTCTCTCTCTCTCTTTCTGTTTGATATGAGGTATTTCGTGGTCTTATGGATCAGTGGGATCGTGTGAGTATGAAAACCCTGCCCAAAATTGTCCCAGTAATAGAATCAATACTCAACTCAGATCGTCGATCAACGTGAGAGGGCAACTACGGCAGAAAAGACATAGTTCATTTTCAGTTCTGTCTGCCGGATAGCAGTGACGAAGTGGAGTCGCAGAAGAAGCAGAAGAAGCAGAAGGAAGCTCATTTCGAGTCCTGTGCGCAGGCTCGGATGACAGTGACCCGGGAAGTCACGGAAGTCGCAGAAGACTCGAAGCAGAAGAAGCAGAAAGAGGACAGTGAGACTGCGGGGATGCAGGCACAGCCACAGGAGGAGAGTCGGGAGAAACGTAGGAAGAGGCGCAAGAGGAGCTAATAGACAACGTCAGTGAAGAACTTGAATACACCATGTACACTTACACTGAGGGGTCCTGGTCATGTTTAGTTTTAATTATTAGTATCTGTATTACCCACTAACGTTTGTTTTCGCGTCGAATAGAAATTATTCTTACTAGTACTGTTTTTTCTTTTTATCAATATTATTAGTATTATTAGCATTTAGTTTTGTTTATACTTACGATTTACTGATACCAGTGGGAGCACGCCAGATGCGTTTGAAACGGTATATATTGCTTATTAAAATTACCTGGTATAATTAGCTATAATACATCTCTACCTGTGGCAAGTATTCTTTTATTAAAGTCCGACGGTTGTGTATGCGTAAAGTAAATGTATTAAACTTTAAATGAGCCTCATGTTTCAATTGTATCAAAGTATTGACAGGTATTTGTTAGTTATTAAAACTGTAATTGCCATAAACTGGAAAGTGGCACCCTACACCAAGCGCCTGCTCGCTAGGCAAAAGTAAAATATAATTTATTCTATAATAACTTAAATATATTGAATTGATATTCGATTATATTCACGTACTAAAAGAAAAATATTATTTATCAACATTATTTGTATTTAGTTTCTTTGATACTTCAGTTCAAGTTGAATTTATAGCAAGTATTCCCTCAGTAGTATAAAAATTACAGTATACTTCCGTTTAAATTTATCCATACCATTGGCAAGTATTCTCTTCTAGAAGTTATAGTGTTTGTATAAAATTAAATGTAATAAAATCGTAGTGTTTGTGTAAAATCAATTGCTATAAACTGCAAAGGGGCCCCCTACGCCAACCCGCGCTGCCGACCCCGCCTCGCCGCGCGACAGCGCGGCGAGGCGGGGTCGGCAGCGCGGGGTTGGCGTTGGCCCCCCCCCCCCCCCCCCACTGCTTCAGTTGCACATGCCCTGCGGGCCAAAACACCTCTCTAACTACATCTATTACACCTCGGCTCTGCCGGACCCTCCATCTTTTGAGGTGGTGACCCCATAGTGCAAGGAAATGAAGTATTCCGCTAAGAAGTAACGCAGTGTTTTCTCTTATCATATGAGCAACGATATACTGTGGATAGTAACGGCACCATCAGGACCAAGCGCTCGCGTAACGGCTGCCGAGACAAAAAAAATAGCCAGCAGGCTAGTTAGGGCTCCTATATATTGAATCACGTGGAAACCGTGTGCCGCTGAATAGCTCTACTATTGTCATGCAGGTGTTTAAAATATAATGATTGAATTTCATATTTAATGGTAATTTATTAAAGTCGCAAGCACATGGTTTCATGTAATAGTCCTAAATTTTGACTGATTTTAATTTAACTTGAATGAAAAGAACGGGGACGGGACCATGGCCTTAATTTCTCCTACCCTTTTTTTAACGCAACTTCCGAAGTTTGTCATTGCAACCAGAAGGCAAGTGACGCATTATTATTTCTGGCACCAACAATATGGATAATCGCGGTTATCACACACGCAGTGACACTGCCCTTCGTTGCAAGTAATGCTTTGCGCACCGCGTGAGCAACTAACGGAGCATCGCGATCCATCCCCACCTAATTAATCAGATTGAAAGCACGATGAGAAAAACCAGCATAAACTCCAGCTAGCACTTGAACTTCGCGTGAAATGGCTGTTTGATGCGTTTTCACAGGTAGTCACATTATTATGTACACTTCAAACATTGTCCGAGAGTAATATTTCGCTCTCATAATCAGGCGAAGATGATTACCACAGAGCTTTATCTGTAGCGGGACCTCCTGTTTTTGTTGACGTCTCCACAACCATTTTGATAAGATTTTCATCGGATCGAGCATAAGTCCAGGTCTAAATATGCAAGAGCGAGGAGAGGGGAGCGGGGAGAGAGAAAAGAGAGGGAGGGTAGGGGAGAGGGAGACAAGGGGGGGGGGGGGGTGCTCCCTTGCCCAAAAGTTGTCTTTTTGTTGACAAAGTTTGTGAAGTTAAAAAGTTAAACAAATTGAAAAAGTTGAACAAAGTAATGTTACTATTATTGTGACTATATGATTGGAGGGAAGGTGGGTTACATCTTGTGCATGCGTCATACACCTGCACACAACAGCGATGTCAAACGGGAAAAAAAAAAACGCACACATACACACACACACACATTGTCTTACGCTTCGCTCAGACAACTCGCATCTTGCTACTTCTCGGTCCGGACCGGCCTAACTATCTAGTCTAGCTACCTATACTGTAGCAATTGTGTTTACCCTTACTTATTTAGGTAAGGATAACCACATGTGCTTGCTATGCTAATGACGGGCCGCCCCTTGTCGTCCTATCAGCCCAATTAAGGGCGATCAGGGGTATGTGGTGGTGTGGTTGGTGGCAGCGCTAGCTTAATACCAGCCCAGCGCCGAGCTCTTCTACACCCCAAAACACAAAGGAATGCACATTATATATAGCTACCAAGCATATATTAAATTTGAATTTAATGCATTAATGTCTGTGATATGATGTTTAACTGTTTGAGCGCGGGCGGGCGGGCCAAGCAAGATCATGGCAACATACGCTGCTTGTTGCTGTTGTTGTTGTTGTTGTTGCTGCTGTTGCTGTTACTGTTATTGTTGTTGCTGTTGTTGTTGTTGTTGTTTTTGTCAGCACTGTTGTTGTCGTTTTCATTATTACTGTTATTGTTGCTGTCATTGCCGTGGGTCGCTATTATTATTATTATTATTATTATTATTAATATTATTATTATTATTATTATTATTATTATTATTATTATTATTATTATTATTGTTATTATTATTATTATCATTATTATTATTATTATTATTATTATTATTATTATTATTATTATTATTATTATTATTATTATTATTATTATTATTATTATTATTATTATTCAGCCCAATGGCCTCAAGGCGTTAAACTGTGACGCCAACTCATAACCCTTTGGTGGTAGATGCTGGGGAGGAGGGTCGTTGCGCGCGTAAAAGATCTTAAACTCCGCATATGCTGGTTGATAGCCCAGAACCCAGCAGACACCAGATTGTTATGGGTGGGGTTTTGAGGCAGCTCTAGCAACCGCGCTTGGTGTATGCACTTGCACATTCGGTGACATCTTGCAAGAGGTTGCTGGGACTGCGGAATAACCTCAGCTTAGTGCAGTCTTGCCCTCAGGAGCTCCATCGGTGGCCCCGATCATCAGGCGAGAGACTGACACGGGGGGGTGGAGGACCTCGAACAAGGGTATTGGAGGCTTATGTCCGTTGAGGATATGCCATTAGCTGCATCAGTACGCCTCAGATATAGTATTATTATTATTATTATTATTATTATTATTTAGGGAGTACATAGGCCATCGGTCCTTTCCATGGGCTGATTGGTATAAAGCTCCTAGAGTAATGTTCTATGCCGTCACTTCCTTTATTCCACCGATTGGTGTGGAGACTTTTCTTATGGAATGGAGGACTGGATGCACATGGCCTTTTGGCTCAGCAATTGGCAGGAGATACACTATTATTATTATTATTATTATTATTATTATTATTATTATTATTATTATTATTATTATTATTATTATTATTATTATTATTATTATTATTATTATTATTATTATTATTATTATTATTATTATTATTATTATATTGTTATTATTATTATCTTGCACCCTTTTTTAATCATCCTGAGACTATCCTGTTTCCTCTTCCTGCTTCCTTTTTTCTTTTTCCATCTTCTTTCTTCTTTCTTCTTTTTCCTTGTTTCTTTACCCCATCCAAAATTCCGTGAAAAATCATAAATATTGGAAAATTGTCCGCGAGCAACGGAATATTTTGTTACAGAAATTCAGTGAAAAATGAAAATATCGTGAAAAAATCACGTGAAATAACAGAAAAAAATAGTCAAAAAAATGTATTGCAATCTATGAACATTTTGACTAACTTCCATTGTATTTTACTGATAAGCTGAAAATTCACGACATTCGAGCCGGGGTGGGTTACCGTGTGTAGTACTCTCTTTATTCTTTCTTCTTCTCCATTCTTGTTTCCTCTTTCCTCCTTTGTTATTTTTTTCTTGTTATTCCCTCTTCTTCTGTCTTCTGTCCTCTCTTATTTCTTCTTCTTGCTTCTTTCTTGTCTTCTTGCTTTTTGTAATTTCTCCACATTTTGTTCTTCTTGTTTTCCTTCTGTCTTGTTTCTTCTTTCTTCTTCCTTATTTTTTTGTCTAAGAATTTCGAAGTAAACTTCTAGGTGTGCTAGATGTCCGGGGATGTCACAAATCCAAGGCTCCATGTCCATAAGGAACAACAAAATTTAGGCAGGGATGCAATTCGCTGTTGAAAGTCAAGCGCAGGGAATCGAGCGCTTTGCCGCTGTTTTATTTTCCAGGGGAACGTAATCGATCTGTGTATGTAATAATGCTGGACTTCTTGTCGACGTCTGATAAATTTCGTGGTCGGTACTAATTTTCAAGGCTAGGAAGGTGCAACTTGGGACTAGTAGTGGGTAGCTTCTGGCCTAGCCCTGTAATGTTGTCCGTTCTCAGTTCCCGCGTCCTTTTGGGCGCGTCGCGCGAAACTGGCAACCCCGTCCACCGGAGCCACGAAAAAGGTGGTCTGGTGGCGACTTTTTCCCAACCGAAAAAAAAACTGGACCCCGCGGCGTTCGAAACTTTCAATAAAATGTCAAAGGTGCCACCGTGGGTAAGAGAAAAAGTCTTGACTGGGGCGTGCACTGAGCCCAGCCACCTTACCTGGAGAAGTCTCTTCTTCTTCTTCATTTTTTTTTTCTCTCAGTAGAATTTAATAAGGAGCAAGTTGTACAGAAAATAAAGAAGCTAGGTAAACCGAGGGAGAGACTGAAAGACAACAAAGAACAGGGACACAGGGAAAAGGGAAAGAAGAAGACTATGAGATAAATATAGAGAGGAAAAATGATAAAGAAACATAGTAGGAAAGGACCAAAGGAAACACAGTGAAAACGAAGAAAAAGAAAGGATGGAAAGGAAAGAGACAGTAAAAAAAAGGGGAAGACTGAAAGAGAAAGAATGAAAAGGAAACTATGTACAAAAGGAAGAGAAGCGGAACAAGGAAAGAAGGTAGCAAGAGAGGGAGAAGAAAAAAGAAAAAAGAGAAAGAAATTAGCAGAAGCGCTCTTGTGAGTCCCAAAGGCGCCTCTTTGCTAAGTCAAGGATCATGGCATTTCCACGTGCTGTAACAGCTGCAGACATAGCTCGAAAGTATGGTACAAGGCCACGAGGGTTGGTGGGAAAGTCATCTAGCATAGCATCAGCCAGCGAGTCTTGGGAGGCAGGAAGTCCCCGAACAAGACTTGCATAGTAAGCTTGGACTTTCTGAAGGTAGCGCAGGGCTTCCTTGCCAAGGGCACCAGTAGGCTCCAAACCCATGGAACAAACGAAGTATGGGTCTCAGTAGCGAGTACATCATACATGCGATGTTTGAGAACCTCACGTTGTGATGCAGCCAATAGGGGAGTGTTAGCTGCAGCATGAACCGTACAGTATAGTAGAGTATAGTAGAGTAAAGTTTAGTATAGTATAGAATGGTATAAGTATAGTATAGTTTAGTATAGTAATAGTGTTAGTAATAGTAATAGTATTATTATTAGCAATAGTATAGTATAGTATAGTAATACTATAGTATAGTATAATATAGTATAGTATAGTATGGTATAGTATGGTATAGTATAGCATAGTATGGTATAGTATGGTATAGTATGGTATTATAGTATGGTATAGTATGGTATAGTATGGTATAGTATGGTATAGTATGGTATAGTATGGTATAGTATGGTATAGTATGGTATGGTATGGCATGGTATAGTATGGTATAGTATGGTATAGTATGGTATAGTATGGTATAGTATGGTATGGTATGGTATGGTAAGGTATGGTATGGTATGGTATGGTATGCTATGGTATAGTATAGTATAGTATAGTATAGTATTAGTATTAGTATTAGTATAAGTATAAGTTTAAGTATAAGTATAAGTATTAGTATAAGTATTAGTATAAGTATAAGTATAAGTATTAGTATTAGTATTAGTATTAGTATTAGTATTAGTATTAGTATAGTATAGTATAGTATAGTAGAGTAGAGTAGAGTAAAGTATAATATAATAGGGATAGGGATAGGGATAGGGATACGAAGGAGAAGGAGAAGGAGGAGGAGGAGGAGGAGGAGAAGGAGAAGGAGAAGGGGAAGGATTAGGATAGGATAGGATAGGATAGGATAGGTAGATAGATAGATAGATAGATAGATAGATAGATAGATAGATAGATAGATAGATGGATAGATAGATGGATAGATAATATTATATTAGATTAGATTAGATTAGATAGATAGATAGATAGATAGATAGATAAAGAAGGAAGGATAGATAGATAGATAAGACAGATAGATAGATAAGGAAGGAAGGATAGATAGATAGATAAGGAAGGAAGCATAGATAGATAGATAGGAAGGAAGGATAGATAGATAGATAGGAAGGAAGGATAGATAGATAGATAGGAAGGATAGATAGATAGATAGGAAGAATAGATAGATAGAAAGAAAGAAAAGAAAGGAAGAAAAGAAAGAAAGAAAGAAAGAAACAAGGATGGTTAACAAACCTTGGCATGTCGAAGCTTGATCTGCTAGCCCATGTAGATAGAAACTCTTGTTGCAGTTGGAACATGAGGTTTGTGTGCTGTTACAAAACGTTGCAACTGTACTTGCCACGCCGTTCGGGCAGAGACACGCTAATCAAGAAACAGTCCATGACAAAACAAACGTGTCTGATGCAGAAGCATAATAGAATTTTAATAAATCAAATATATTTTTGTTAGTGCATAGACGATGCAAAGAAAGGCATATGAGAACTGCCGCACTGAAAGTAATGACGACTCG
>WBZZ01006725.1:0-15000 GCA_019918135.1 Paulinella micropora | reverse complement strand
TGAAGGTTAACCCAGCTCTGTTCGTTTTGACGTGCTTGCCTGTTTGTATAAGCAATGCTTGGTGTGCAGAGCCAGCCTTGACAGATGAACAGGTGGTGAACGAATTGCGTCTGCAGGGACATACCTGGGTGCTCCTTTTTTTTTTTTTTTTTTTTTTTTTTTTTTTTTTTTTTCTCTTTCTTTCTTTCTTTTCTTTTCTTTTCCTTTAATTTCTTTCTTTCAAGGCTTTTCTTTTTTTTTTCTTTTTTTCTTTTTTTTTTTTTTTTTTTGGTTTTTTTTTTTCTTTTCTTTTCTTTTTTTCTTTAATTTCTTTCTTTTCTTTTCTTTCTTTCCTTTTTTTTCTTTTTTTCTTTTCTTTTCTTTCTTTTTCTTTCTTTCTTTCTTTATTTCTATTGTCATTCTTTTTTTCTTTTTTTCTTTTCTGTCTTTCTTTATGTCTATTGTCTTTTTTCTTTTTTTTTCTTTTCTGTCTTTTCTGTCTTTTCTTTCTTTTCTTTTTTTTCTTTCTTGTCAGCTTGTGCCAGGCGTCCGAGGTGCAGGGCCTAAGAGGGTAGCAAGGATAAGAAAAGACATTTTTGGTTGGAGTTTGAAACGACCATCAGAGACTAATCCTGACAAGTACACGGTTCACAACTTGCTTTACGCAATTGATTTTGTTTCTTGGGTGAGGCAGCAAGACCCCTCTCGATTGAAGTACTTAGAATCTCATTTTGAAAATTGGGGTAAGGTCAGTCACTTGTCGCTGTTTTGTCTTAAACACCTTTTTTGTGCAGCTTGTTCCCGGTGGATGTGGTGCAGGGGCCCCCCCAGGGCAGCGAGTGACAAGAACAAGGCATATGCGCGAGGCCGTACGAAACTTGAGTCTTTTAGTGTTACCTACATGACCTCTTTAACTCATCCAAGGGGGGGGGGGGGGGAGGTGTTTTGCTCAGCATTAGGCAGGGGTCTAATGACGCAGTCGATTACTTTGAATCACTTGTTGATGCCTGCTATCATGGTCATCATCAGGATGGTGATTTGCTGATAGTAGATAATGCTAGGATTCATGGTGCTGAAGAGGTAAAGGATTTGATTTTTACGGAGTGTGGGAGTGAGACAGATTCGAGTGCCTGCATATTTTCCAGAACTTATGCCCCCTGAACTTGTTTTCCAAAATGTTGAGCGGTATATGCGTGCGCACAGAGGTACTGGCACTTTCAGGGAGGAGATTTTGAAAGGCTTTGCGAATGGGCCCGACGAACTTAACTTTCGTGGCGCGGCAGTATTGTAGGCGCAGATAGGTAAATATGTGCTGCATTAATAATACCCGGTGTTATTCCGGACATAATACGAAGCCACTCCTATTAATAACCATTGTAGGCAGATAACGATAGTATTACTAAAAAGGACCGTTACCCTTTTTAGCCCGGAATATAATATCGTTAGGCCTGACAACGGGAACTGGCTGTTGTTTGCATTGGTTGTTTTTGGCTTCGCTAGTCTCCCACATTTTCCACTATCTTTGATCCTTATTTATATAAGTGAAGAAGATTGGGTTATTGGCGAAGTTGTTGAATTTGGTTGAGTAAAAGGATAGGCATCAATAAATATATTCTTTTACGAACGAACCGATAAAAGTGGAGTCCCATACCTGTTTTCTTTTACGCCAAGTTTGACAACTCACAAACCCTATTCTTTGCAAAGTATAAGTGGGGAGAGTGGATTCATTGCACAAGATTGATAGAGGAATATAAGAGGAAGGACGCGTGTGTGTTGTGCCTATTTTGCTCACATTTTCGCCACACATAAAGTGTGGAAAGAAAGTGTTGCAAACACACACGCACGACTCATCTCAGACTGACACCTATACATACCTACACACTATCTCCTCCCACACAACTTTGCAGACAGCAACAAGAGTGTGAGGACGTAACAAAAAGAGAGGAAAGGGAGGTAAAGTGTAGTTGGTTGGGTGGGAAAGGGAAAAGACGTACCCACGTTACGCATCCTTACACACCTACAAACCACTTCACATTCCCTATCTGTCACATCATAACAGACCACACAGAAACCCAAATTCGTTTTCAAATAACAACACACACCTGTCCTGTTATTGTTTGCTTATTCCCACGCATTACAAGTGCGACAGGGACCCTAGAGCACAACAAACGTGACCAAGAAACGAAAACGAGTGCTGTGCACCAAAGTCTGTTTGTGCAAACTAGTACATTCCTAGCCCTAACAGTGCAACTAATTTGCAGGGGGTTGGGAGGCTAGTTGGTGGAAATATAGGCCACACAAGTGGGAGCGAGAGTGACGTCACAAAGACGTTTCAGTTGTACATTTTGGCGATTCCAATTTCGTCAGAAATTTCAAGCAACAAATCACTCTCATATCTACACACATTACTTCCTCCTTACCCACCTACAACAAATAGGTCACCAAGGGTCAGAAGAAGGATTATAAAGCAGCGTTTTGCTAGAATCTCCTCCAGGAGTCATCTTCTAGCACCCCTTCCCCCTCCTTTGAGATCGCTCGGATCTCAACTCTGGAGTAATACCAACGGAGACTACATCTCGTATAATCTCGTCAGTACCGGCTTTTTGGGGAATCCCAGCCGCCCAAGAGCTACCTTAGCTCGACCCCTGATCAAATCTTATCAAGAGCCATCCAACAGATTAAAGGCTTGTGCTTCATGTGGGCTAAGTTCCGAGACTTATTGTTGCCCGAAGATCGTGAATCATGGCACTCGACCAGCTCACGTCTTCAACCCTACGCGAGCGATTTCCCGAAATCACAGACCCATAGTCTGGCCGACCACCAGCCAGACCCTGTCTAATCCGTCAAATGTGAATGGCGCCTTGGCCCTGAAGTCCGAATTGACCGAACCCCAAAGTCCAAACCTTAAAACGACGATGGCCTTTTCGCCGAGTTCCCTTGTACTGTGCCCGTAAAGTTTTAATGTTGAGTAGGACCCTCAGTACTGTTTATCCCACACACTATGGTCAATGTGTGCCCAACTGCCCTCCGACCCGCTTTTCCGTTCCTTCTTTTCCAAGTTGCATCCCGGATGCCCCTTATCCCTTCAGGCTCCGATGCTTCTTCCCCCGCACCGTTTCAGTTGCGTCTGCACCCCCGATTAGCCTTAAGTCAAGCCCGCTTTGCTTGAGCAAGTCCCAAACCTTCTGTGGAATGTGCCCGTCGTGCAACTCGAAGGGGCAATCAAGCACTCCCCTCGGCCACGCTGATATGGTCCATGCCTCGTGATCCCTGTCACCCTTCCGTGTGGCTGGATCAATTTTGGCATCCCATACCTCCCTATTCGCAGCATCCCACCAAACCGGGACATACTCGCGGTACATCCGTTTGTCAACCGTATCCTTATCCCAAGACCGGTAAAACTGCAGCATAGGCGGAAGGCTTTTAAGCGCACTCCTTGACGATCGAGTCTTCCTCGAGTCCTCTGCCAGTCCCACAACTTTCATCACAAGAGATTATCCTTGTCTCCCTTTGCAACGAACCTAGTTGGGGGCCTGACCAGATAGAACCGACCCAGCACCCACGTCATTTCCAGTGCCTCATTACCCTCCTTCCATAACTTGTGCTTGACGTCCACCCGCGAGGGCACCACTGTCTCCTCCGGCCCCGCCTGCACATCCGTCCTCCTGCGTTTACCCGGCCTTCCAGGTTCCGAGTAGATCAGATCATTATCCGCCGCCCTCTTCGCCGCCTCTGTGGGTGGCTTGCGACTTGTATCTGACCCCTTTTTCCCGACCTCAGGCCCTTTGGAGCTTATCTGGCTGACACCCTCTTCAGGGGCCCGTGCCTCCCTCCGCTCCTGGCCCTTCCGGTCCCCGGGCTTCCCACCATCGGGTTCCTTATCCGTTCCCAACTTAGGAGGGTCTTGAAACTCCCCCTTTTCCCTGACGAGCGCTTCTTGGAGCGTCTCGTTTTCCATGAGAAACGGATCGTACTTGATGAGGCGTCGAACATTGACAATCTTGTTCTCCCCCCTGCCTTGTATCCGATAGTTAAACGGCCCAGTCTGTTGCATCACCTGATAAGGCCCTTTCCAGTGGACAAACATCTTTGAAGATATGCCCTTTGGAACCTGTGGGTAATACAACATGACAATGTCACCCGGCTTATAGGTTACCATAGAAAAGTCCTGTTCCAAGTGTTCTTTGCTCAGCTGACGGGTCTGTTCCGCCAGCCTCGCGTACCGCTTGCATGGCCTTCATGGACACACGCATACGAACCCCCCACAGCTCATCCTCATCCATCATAAGCCCAGGCCCTTCCTGATATACCAAGTGTTGGGGCATCACTGGCTCCTGCCCGTACACCACCTGATATGGGGATCTACATTCCGCCCCCGCTCCAAGAGCTTTAGATGGCATCGCGTTCATAGCGAAAACAAAGCTCGGGACCACCTCCCTCCACAAGAGCTGACTCTTCTTGCAGTAGGTCCTTAGAGCCGACTTGAGCGGTCTATGCACCCGCTCAATCTTGCCATTAGCCCTCGGATTGTACGGTGTAACGTACTGCCATTGAACACCGTAAAAGTTCGCGAGCCTTCCATTAGCTCGTTGTCAAAGGCTGGCCCCTTGTCTGAGCAGATCGTCTTGGGGACCCCTGCCACACATAGGACTCGATCGATCTGCTCCCTGGCTGTCGTCTCCGCCGTAGTGTCAGGCATCGGTATCGCCCAGACGTAATTGCTCGCCCTGTCAATGACCGTCATCAAGAACTTATCCTTCGCCGGCCCCACCGGCGGTAACGGTCCAACGTGGTCCACATGCAGGAACTCAAAGAGCCTTTCCAGCAATGTAAATTTCCCAACCGGGATTTTCCCTTCCACTGGGTGCCGTTTGTTCATCTGACAGGTCGTGCAGCCTTGACCCTTTCCTTAACGAACTTATCCATTCCTTCCCACCAGAACCTCCGTTTGATAATCCACTGCGTCCTTTGCACCCCCGGGTGATTAACCAACGGGACCACGTGCGACGCTACGTAGATCATCTGTCTCAGTTTGGCTGGGACCCACAAGACCCACTTTTCCGGGTTCTTGGCCGTCTCCGCGGTTTTGCCCATATACCACAGGAGACCATCCCGCCATGCCAGAGTCTTAAGCTGTGACTGGATTCTCTCCTTCAGCAACAGCTCGTCCTTTGCCATGAAGTACCGGATCAAGTCCTTGTACTCCCCATCGGCCCTCTGGCACTGTTTCCAGGCCTCCATTGACGCGATACGCACTGTACCGTCCTCTACCTGGATTCCCACTTGAGGTCTGGAATCCGGCTCCGACCTCTCCATAGCCCTCTCCGGCTCCATTGAGGTCACCTCCGGCTCTGAGCCGTCTCCACGCCCGGGTCTTCCACGTAGGTTCGGACGGCCGGTGCCGCGTGCCCCAGGCAACAGTAGCACTCATGCTCCGCCTTATCCTCATCCAGAATAGCGGTTTTCTCAGCCTCATATTCCTTCAGGCGTTGCACGGCCTCCTCCGCAAAGTGTTCCGTACAACACTCCGCTTGGCCAACCTCCCGTTCCAACTGAGACAACATGACCCTCTTATATTCCCCCTTCCTTGCCTCCATCACCTTAGACTCCTTCCGACTAGAGCCTGGGTGAGCCTTATTGGCATAGAAGATCATGTTTGCCGGCAAGATATCCTTTTGATCCTTCCTCAACTCCAAGTCCTCGAACTCGTCCATCTGCTGCATTGCAGCCAGACATGCGGACGGCGTTGATTAATTGACCCTTGACAAGGAGTCAGCCACAATATTATTCTTGCCGGGAATGTACTTGACGGTGAAGTCATAACACGACAGCAAGGCTTGCCATCTGGCCAACCTGCCTGTGCAATCGTTCGTCATCAACCACATAAGCTTCTGGTGGTCCGTTCTTACCACGTATATCCCGTGACCCCCATAAGTATTCCCTGAGTCTTATAAACGACCAAACCACCACCAAGGCCTCCCTCTGCCTCGTACAGTAGTTTTGTTCTGCCTTATTGAGCTTTCGGCTCAAATACATGATCGGCCGTAAGACCCCCTTATCATCGTATTGCTGTAAGACTGCCCCGACCGCGTACTTAGACGCATCGGTGTCTAGCACATACTGTTTGTCAACATCCGGCATCATCAAGATGCAGTCCTTGTTGAACTTGGGATCACGAGTCAACATTTCCTTAATGAACTCGAACGTCTCCTCCTGTTTAGGCGTCCATTCCCGTATATCGCCTTTCAAGTACAGCTCTCTTAACGGCTTAACCGTATCCGACCAATTCGGAAAGAACTGACTGTAATATTGCGCAAGCGCAATGAAGGAGAATAATTCCGACCGCGTCTGAGGCCGCTTAATGCTTTCCACAGCATCCCTCTTTTTAGCCGCAATCGCTACCGTCCCGTTTTAGATATCATATCCTAGGTATGTAACCTGTCGGGTGGCAAACTGGCACTTTTCCAAATTCACCTTGAGACCAAACTCTCTCACCCGTCGGAAAAACATCCTGGATGTGGGCTAGATGTTCCTCCATGGTATTGGAGTAGATAATAATATCATCTATGTAACAGAAAGCGTAATCCTCTGCCTTCTGCCCATATTTCTCTATAAACCCACCTGCCCTTCCATCCTCAAATTGCCGCCCCAGCATTTTCTGCATTGCTGCCTGAAATATGCCCGGCGAGTTCCTCAGACCTATTGGCAATACCTTCCATTGGTATAGCGTCATGCCTACCACAAACGCTGTAAGCCACCTGCTCTTCCTACTGAGCGGGATCTGCCAGAACCCATTTTTAAGGTCCAATACCGAGTAAAATTTTGCGTGTTTTAACTTGCGCATACAGTCATCGATCTTAGGCAGCGGATACCGCTCACCCTCGATGATCTTGTTCGCCCGATAGTAATTCACACAGAACCTTAGTGCCCCATCCGGCTTAGGAAACATGCGTACATGTGACGAATCGGGGAGTCTGAGAACTCCGTGAAATCATCAGCCTGTAGCTCCTCTGCCTTTTCCTGGGCAACGCTCTCCTCCTTCCGGCCTAGGATAGACCTCCTAGAGGCATGCGTGATATTCATCCCAGGAATCTTCCTGAGATGAGCCTCAAAATGCTTGACCGTGCCCGGTCTAGGCGGATCAAAGATCTCCTTTTCCTTGGCCATCACATCCTGAAGGCACTTGAGATCTTCATTATTCCCTTTCCAGTCCGCCCGCATTTGAGCCATCCTGTCGTCCCACGACTGAGCGTCTTTCCGACTCTTAAGTTTGGGCGCCTCAGCCATGTCCGACCACGCATCCTCTACCAGTCCATCCTCGGAGGGCATTTCCACTTCCTTCTGATGGTATTTGACTTCCGAAAACTCATCCCATTTCCCAAGGTTTGCCATTCGATCCAGAATCATCGCATACTGGATAGGCGCCCTTTTTGTGTAAACCCCTGTGAAGCACGTGAACGCCTGTTCCCGTATCTTCTGAAGGTCACACCCCTTAAGTGAGTTTCGATAAGCCAACCCCTGTTCCCTAGTACCCAGTCTACAAGCAATCACCAAATGTTGCTTTCTAGATGGCACCGGGATCGGGTGATCCATCATCCGGTCCAAAAATTCATCCGCCCATAATGCCTTGTCGTGGAACGGTAGGACAATAGAGAACGGTTTGTCACCCTCGAAATACTTCGTGAGCAATTTCGCCGTCTCTCCCGAATTCCGTGGACAAAGAGGTTTGTCACCCCACATGTTTTCCACGAAATCCATAATTTCATCCTCCGTTCCACCTGTTGACAACCGCAACGACATCAATGGTTCAAACAAGGGCCTATTGGCCTGTGATGCTTTAGCATGAAGGCAGTATCGGTTCTGAAGGAACACATAAGGCCCCTTCTTTCCATCCCTGAACCTGTCCATCCCTGCCTCATCCTCCATGTTAAGTTCTTCCATAGCGCAGGCCATAATCTGAGCACAGCGGCCCTGAATTAAGTCCTCCACCGTTGCCTTTTCCCAACGTCGAACAACTTTCTTCGCCTTTCCCGCATGCCCGCGGTACTCTGGCTTGAAATCCTTGTAATAGTTGTCCAATGCTGGGTGCTGATATGGTTTTGGTATAACCAACTGCACCTTTGCGCCCCGCGCAATTGCATGTGGGTCATCCTCCTTTGTCGCCCCTAGCTTGGTGAACGATACCGCGTAAGTATCCGTATGAAAGAGAGGGACAGCTGTCCGCCCCCTAACCGTATCTTCCGCGTCATCTTCACTAATTCCATAGTGCACCAAGCCCGACCGGCAGTCAATTAATGTATCCATCCTATTGAGCTGCTTGAACCCGATCAGCAATCCCCCCGAATATTCCGGACAGACATAGAACTTAATGTCAAAGGACTTACCGGAGTAGAGTTCAATGGTAGAGACCACCGTTCCCGTAACCTCCGCCCTCGCTTTTCCATTCACCCCTTCTATGCTTCCTTTAATCGGCAACATATGCTTATCCAACCACGCCCGATTGGACGTTATGAAGCTCGCTCCTGCAATATTAATATTAGCCAACATATCATTGGCCACATCGCATGCACTCTCAAGATCCACACAGTAGACCTGAGTAATGCACAACGCATGTTCCGGCATATCGACAGCCTCTAAGCGCTCCTTCAAGTCAGATAAAAGAACAAAACTGTTATTGAAATCTTTCCGATCCGACAGCCCACTCTTGATGTAGCCCTCACCAAAAGCGGTAGCCTTCAAATTTCCGGCTTCCATTTCTTTCATTCCATCCGCAGCCTTATTTACGGGTTTGACCTTCTTCACCCTTAAAGGCACCGGCTTCGCCTTCCAATTAGGCTCCGGAATGATAGAAACTTTCTTTTCGAACCTTACCGTCGGGACCGGTAAAACATTTAAAGTAGGTTGTGATTTTCGAGGTACGTCAGTAACAAATTTTTTATTAGTAATATGGACTTGTCTGGCCTTCGCGGGCCCTCCGTCCCCCTGATTGTCACCACGTTTACCCCCCCCCCCCCCCAATCGTTACCTGCATCACAGAACCATCCATTCCATGAGTAGAGTTCTGACTCTTGTGAGAAGGGTTACCTACGGGTATTGCCTGGACTTCCAGCCTCCCCGGCCTATTCGTATTCGGCAAAGTCCTCGCTGCGAAAGGCTTGATCACCTGCCGCAGGACAACATCCCCATCAGTATCGACTGACGAACCCATTCCCCCCCCCCCCCCCTCACATTTGTCTCTCAACTGGTGTTTACCAAGTTGGGTTCCCTCTGAGACTTCCTCTACGTAGGAGACTTCCTCCTCAGCTTCTTCCTTGGAAGCAGCCGCCACCTTAGCCTTTTTGAAGGGCCGGCCTCCATCCTTTTTACCGCTCCATCGCTTCTCGCCCCTGAAGCTTCCCCCGCGGTCACGGCCTCCACGCCCACGGCCACCACGGCCACCACGGCCACCACGGCTACCTCCCGTCCGCAAGGACTTGACTGTTTCATCCCATTCCTCAAGTCACTTCTTGACCAGATGGCGAACCCCTTTGTTCTTTATAGCCAACTCGTCTTTGTTGCGGATGGCTCTGACTATCTCCCAGATGGAATGTCCTTGTTTTGCAGCGGTCAACTGCCACTCCAGGTTTTTCCAATCCGCCTTGTCAGAGTGTAAGCCAGGGCAAGCCTCCTTCTTGGGACACATGTAGCCCTTGAAGTAGTAGTCGAAGCAAAGCTTGCGACCTCCCTGGTAAGAAGAACTAGAAGAACTAGCACCCCAACCCTTAGAGGGAGGATGCTCCTCGCTAGTTTCTTCTTCGTCCTCCTCCTCCTCCTGTTCCATTCGACGGAAGGGTTTGCCATAACCTCCCTTAGGAACAGTAGGGATCCGGCGTCTTCCAGTCATTCCCCCCGACTGAATGGCATTTGCGTTTCCAATTGGTTGATCCACCAACTGGGTCCTCGCTACCGCTGCCAACGCCTGCATCCCTCCCTCAGAGACCAACGTATTCTCCCACGTTCTCTCTGCTATTAGGAAGTCCTTCCACATTTCCCTTCCGTTTGCATATCCATCCGCAAACGTTTTCCATGCCGGGGACGCATCTGTCGTAAAATCGACATTGTCCGGGATGTTATCGTCCATTTACCATCCGGCCAACCTTTTGCAATGGCTCGGAACACACACGGATCGTGCTGATTGATGTTTGCCATGACATGTCGGATGAATCGTTTGAGGCTGATGAAAAAAGCATTGTCCGTCTTCAGCTTCTCCATCTCAATCCGAAACGCCCCCTTGATCTTCATGGGTTTCTTGCTACACTATTATTATTATTATTATTATTATTATTATTATTATTATTATTATTATTATTATTATTATTATTATTATTATTAGGGAGTACATAGGCCATCGGTCGTTTCCATGGGCTGATTGGTATAAAGCTCCTAGAGTAATGTTCTATGCCGTCACTTCCTTTATTCCACCGATTGGTGTGGAGACTTTCCTTATGAAATGGAGGACTGGATGCACATGGCCTTTTGGCTCAGCAATTGGCAGGAGATACACTATTATTATTATTATTATTATTATTATTATTATTATTATTATTATTATTATTATTATTATTATTATTATTATTATTATTATTATTATTATTATTATTATTATTATTATTATTATTATTATTATTATTATTATTATTATTATTATTATTATTATTATTATTATTATTATTATTTGGACACCGTGATAGCCCAGTGGTCAAGTTCTACCATCTGGGCCCTGTCGCCAGTTCGATTCCAGTCGGTGCCACCAGTATTTTCATTGAACATACCGGTCCGTCTGGAAGTGTTGGAACTGTCCTTGCGGGGGTGTCATAGAGCTTATCGTCAATTCTTCGTACTCCCCTCACGGGTGAGACGATGGAGGCGCATGTGCAGATTTGCATCAGCCATTGACAGAGAAGCACTATTATTATTATTATTATTATTATTATTATTATTATTATTATTATTATTATTATTATTATTATTATTATTATTATTATTATTATTATTATTATAATTATTATTATTATTATTATTAGGGAGTACATAGGCCATCGGTCCCTTTCCATAGGCTGATTGGTATAAAGCTCCTAGAGAAATGTTCTATGCCGTCAATTCCTTTATTCCACCGATTGGTGTGGAGACTTTCCTTATGGAATGGAGGACTGGATGCACATGGCATTTGGCTCAGCAATTGGCAGACGATACATACATATTATTATGATTATGATTATTATTATTATTATTATTATTATTATTATTATTATTATTATTATTATTATTATTATTATTATTATTATTATTATTATTATTATTATTATTATTATTATTATTATTATTATTATTATTATTATTATTATTATTATTATTATTATTATTATTATTATTATTATTATTATTATTATTATTATTTTTATTATTATTATTATTATTGGTCGTTGCGCGCGTAAAAGATCTTAAACTCCGCATATGCTGGTTGATAGCCCAGGACCCAGCAGACACCAGATTGTTATGGGTGGGGTTTTGAGGCAGCTCTAGCAACCGCGCTTGGTGTATGCACTTGCATATTCGGTGACGTCTTGCAAGAGGTTGCTGGGACTGCGGAATAACCTCGGCTTAGTGCAGTCTTGCCCTCAGGAACTCCATCGGTGGCCCCGATCATCAGGCGAGAGACTGACACGGGGGGGTGGAGGACCTCAAACAAGGGTATTGGAGGCTTATGTCCGTTGAGGATATGCCATTAGCTGCATCAGTACGCCTCAGATATAGTAAATATTATTATTATTATTGATTTATTTATTTATTTTTGACACCGTGATAGCCCAGTGGTCAAGTTCTACCATCTGGGCCCTGTCGCCAGTTCGATTCCAGTCGGTGCCACCAGTATTTTCATTGAACATACCGGTCCGTCTGGAAGTGTTGGAACTGTCCTTGCGGGGGTGTCATAGAGCCTATCGTCAATTCTTCGTACTCCCCTCGGGTGAGACGATGGAGGCGCATGTGCAGATTTGCATCAGCCATTGACAGAGAAGCACTATTATTATTATTATTATTATTATTATTATTATTATTATTATTATTATTATTATTATTATTATTATTATTATTATTATTATTATTATTATTATTATTATTATTATTATTATTATTATTATTATTATTATTATTATTATTATTATTATTATTATTATTATTATTATTATTATTATTATTATTATTATTATTATTATTATTATTATTATTATTATTATTATTATTATTATTAGGGAGTACATAGGCCATCGGTCCCTTTCCATAGGCTGATTGGTATAAAGCTCCTAGAGAAATGTTCTATGCCGTCAATTCCTTTATTCCACCGATTGGTGTGGAGACTTTCCTTATGGAATGGAGGACTGGATGCACATGGCATTTGGCTCAGCAATTGGCAGACGATACATACATATTATTATGATTATGATTATTATTATTATTATTATTATTATTATTATTATTATTATTATTATTATTATTATTATTATTATTATTATTATTATTATTCAGCCCAATGGCCTCAAGGCGTTAAACTGTGACGCCAACTCATAACCCTTTGGTGGTAGATGCTGGGGAGGAGGGTCGTTGCGCGCGTAACAGATCTTAAACTCCGCATATGCTGGTTGATAGCCCAGGACCCAGCAGACACCAGATTGTTATGGGTGGGGTTTTGAGGCAGCTCTAGCAACCGCGCTTGGTGTATGCACTTGCACATTCGGTGACGTCTTGCAAGAGGTTGCTGGGACTGCGGAATAACCTCGGCTTAGTGCAGTCTTGCCCTCAGGAGCTCCATCGGTGGCCCCGATCATCAGGCGAGAGACTGACACGGGGGGTGGAGGACCTCGAACAAGGGTATTGGAGGCTTATGTCCGTTGAGGATATGCCATTAGCTGCATCAGTACGCCTCAGATATAGTATTATTATTATTATTATTATTATTATTATTATTATTATTATTGTTATTATTATTGTTATTTAGGGAGTACATAGGCCATTGGTCCCTTTCCATGGGCTGATTGGTATAAAGCTCCTAGAGTAATGTTCTATGCCGTCACTTCCTTTATTCCACCGATTGGTGTGGAGACTTTCCTTATGGAATGGAGGACTGGATGCACATGGCCTTTTGGCTCAGCAATTGGCAGACGATACATACATACATACATACATACATACATATTATTGTTATTATTCTTATTATTATTATTATTATTATTATTATTATTATTATTATTATTATTATTATTATTATTATTATTATTTAGGGAGTACATAGGCCATCGGTCCTTTCCATGGGCTGATTGGTATAAAGCTCCTAGAGTAATGTTCTATGCCGTCACTTCCTTTATTCCATCGATTGGTGTGGAGACTTTCCTTATGGAATGGAGGACTGGATGCACATGGCCTTTTGGCTCAGCAATTGGCAGGAGATACACTATTATTATTATTATTATTATTATTATTATTATTACTATACTATACTATACTTTACTTTACTTTACTATACTATACTATACTATACTATACTATACTATACTATACTATGCTATGCTATGCTATAGTATACTATACATAACATACATAACATACTTACTTACTTACATACATACGTACATACACACGTACACACATATATACATGCATTGTAATACAAACATACATGTATGGGTATAGACATACATACATATGCATATACACACATTCATATGCAAACATACATATATAGCCGTACATACATACATACATACATACATATATACATATATACATGCATACATGCATACATGCATCTGAACATCTGAACCTTCATACATACATACATACATACATTAATACATACACACATACACACATACATACATACATACATACATACACACATTCATCCATACATCATTACACTCGATAAAAAACAAAATCAAGGAAAGGAGATGCATATGCTGTGATTATGATTACACTTCCATACATACAGACACATTGTCATCTAACTATTATTATACACAGGTACAGAGCAAAGACAAGGAAAGTATATGTGGAAAGGGATATCCGGGACCAGGTCCTTCATTTATCTCTCTCTCTCTCTCTGTCTGCGCGCACGACTCGCGAGGGCGCGCGCTCTCTCCCTCTCTTGTTTTATTTTTTCTTTGTTGGTCAGTATCGTTTGTTTTCCGATCATGTGGAAGGCTTGCCCTCGATCCAGTTTATGAAGCGTTTTGGGCGGTGGAAAAGCATTCACACATATTGAAACACATGCAAAAAAGATGACAAGGAAGAGACAAAGTTGCTGGCCCAGGTAAGCATATCAGATGTGTATGTATGTATGTATGTATGTATGTATGTATGTATGTAGGACTGTATGTATATATGTCTGTGTGTACGTGTGTAATAAATATATAATGTATGTATGTATGTATGTATGTACGTATGTATGTATGTATGTATGTCTGTATGTATGTATGTATGTATGCATGCATATATGTATGTATGTATGTATGTACGTATGTATGTATGTATGTATGTATGTATGTATGTACAAATGTATGTATGTATACATGTACCGATCTGTACAGGTTATCAAGTCCTACAGCGTTCCGTGCGTGGAATGGGATGAGTGCAACCAACGATACAGGAAAGCGCAAGATGAATTTCGACAGGCGCAAGCAGTGGCAAAGAGTGCAAAAGAGGGAAAACAGGAACAGGAGGCAGAAGATGCAGCAGCCAAGAAAAAACAAAACAAGAAGAAGAAGGTATGTATGTATGTATGTATGTATATATGTATGTATGTATGTATGTAGGTAGGTAGGTCTGTATGTATGTATAAATGTATAAAAGTATAAATGTATGTATGCATTAAATATATGTATCCGAACCCTAACTTCAAATGTATGTATGTGTGTATGTATGTATGTATTTTGATATGCATATATTTATGTCTCTCTGCATGATGTATTTATGTATATGCATACATAC
>WBZZ01006724.1:100000-101592 GCA_019918135.1 Paulinella micropora | reverse complement strand
TGTCGACAGATGGCACCCATTTCAAAAAACCAAGCCCAAGGGAGGGTCAGTGACGCCTCAAGTGGCCTTGGTTCACTCCGTGGAGTAAGTGATGAGATCAACTGATGAGATATCGACTAATGTCAGAAAAAGGAGCTTCTGATTTCGTCAAGGAAGTCTGTGGGTAAAGTATTAACCCCGATGCCCAGCTAAGCCGTGATGTTTGCACGGAAGGGACTGATACAGGCGAAGATAGATAGATAGACAGACAGATAGATAGATAGATAGATAGATAGATAGATAGATAGATAGATAGATAGATAGATAGATAGATAGATCGGTAGGTAGGTCAGTCACTGAGGTAAGGTAGATGGATAGATATAGATATAGATAGATGGATAGATATAGATATAGTTTTTGATAGACAGATAGATAGATGGATAGATATAGATCGGTAGGTAATACCTTGACAATATCTGTGGCTCGTTTAAGCTTGAGTTGACCTAGATAGATAGATAGATCGATAAATAGATAGATAGATAGATAGATAGATAGATAGATAGATAGATAGATAGATAGATAGATAGATAGATAGATAGATACCTGAGCCCCAGTCTACCACCCCTTTGCCTTCCGCTTGCACCTATAGATAGATAGATAGATAGATAGATAGATGATAGATAGATGAAATATCGACTAATGTCAGAAAAAAGGAGCTTCTGATTTCGTCAACCAGGAAGTCTGTGGGTAAAGTATTAACCCGATGCCCAGCTAAGCCGTGATGTTTGCACGGAAGGGACTGATACAGGCAATACCAAAGCTTCCTAGTACCAGGCGGGGCCAGGGCTCGTTCCATAAAGCGCCTTGCAGAACGAGCTCCCACCTCCATTACAGAGGGCCCAGTAAGCAGATGGAGTTTCGAGACTGTTCGACAGTCTAGTAAAAACCGACAGAGCACTGTGGGTTTTATTCCGGGCTCAACAAGCGAGAAAGGGCACCCTGAGGGAACAGGATTGTGCTTCCCGTCGCTATTTCGGCATATTGACTTATAGGCGTATGGCTAGGCACATATAAGGCACCCACCACGGGCCCAGCACACCCACACCATCCCTAATTCTCTGTCTGTCGACAGATGGCACCCATTTCAAAAAATCAAGCCCAAGAGAGGAGATAGATAGATAGATAGATAGATAGATAGATAGATAGTCTACCACCCCTTTGCCTTCCGCTTGCACCTAGGTATGATAAAATAGATAGATAGATAGATAGATAATAGATAGATAGATAGATAGATAGACAGATAGATAGTCTACCACCCATTTGCCTTCCGCTTGCACCTATGTATAGATAGATAGATAGACAGATAGATAGTCTACCATCCATTGGCCTTCCGCTTGCACCTATAGATAGATAGATGATAGATAGATAGATAGATAGATAGATAGATAGATAGATAGATAGATAGATAGATAGATAGATAGATAGTCTACCCCCTTTGCCTTCCGCTTGCAGCTATAGATAGATAGATAGATAGATAGATAGATAGATAGATAGATAGATAGATAGATAGATAGATAGATAGATATAGATAGATAGATAGATAGATAGATAGA
>WBZZ01006724.1:87500-95000 GCA_019918135.1 Paulinella micropora | reverse complement strand
GCATAGCCCGGGCTAGGTCCCTTCGGGGGTTTAGGCGTTATACACTGTCATCATTGTAAGCTGCGCAAGCTTACGGTGCTCAAAACACTTGGACTAACGGCTTCCTTTTCTTTCTCGTTTTCCTTATCCTCCCACTTTCCATTCCTAGATTGCCTTTTTTCTTCAACGACCTACCTCCTCTTCTTTTTTCCAGAACACAGTCTACTCGTGATTCCCATCCCGGACACATGCATAGTACACAAATTGCTGTTTTGATGTGAAACTGCGTTCCTTTGCAGGGACTACATTCCTTTTGCGATATCTCATCTATCTATCTATCTATCTATCTATCTATCTATCTATCATAGTGTTTCCAGATGAATCCAGGTATATTTTTATGATTGGTAATGGATAGATAGGTACGTAGATAGATAGATGGCACATAAAAGGTACATACAAAAATACACACACACACACACAAACAGACATACACACTACAACACATACACACACACACACAAACACACGGACTTAGATATAAAGACACAACCATACATTTAAAATAGGGCAACAACAACAACAACAACCAATGCTATAAAACAAGATATATTGATGTATATGTATGTATGTATGTATGTATGTATATATGTAGACCTTTTCCATGGTTTGTTCCATCATGAAGGCAAAAGTCCTTCGACCTGACTCCGTCTTCATCATCTCCCTGGTTACAAAAAAATACACACAATACTTACATGCTTACATATAATACCTATAGACATAATAATACATATCAAAAAGTCCTTCGACCCGACTCCGTCTTCATCATCTCCCTGGTTACAAATACATCAATACACACAATACTTACAGGCTTACATATATATACCTATAGACATATAATACATATCAAAAGTCCTTCGACCCGACTCCGTCTTCATCATCTCCCTGGTTACAAATACATCAATACACACATACTTACATGCTTACATATATATACCTATAGACATATAATAGATATCAAAAGTCCTTCTACCCAACTCCGTCTTCATCATCTCCCTGTTACAAATACATCAATACACACATACTTATGCTTACATATATACCTATAGACATTTAATACATATCAAAAGTCCTTCTACCCGACTCCGTCTTCATCATCTCCCTGGTTACAAATACATCAATACACACAATACTTACAGGCTTACATATACACCTATAGATATATAATACATATCAAAAGTCCTGCGACCCGATCCACAGTGAAACGGTAGGGGGTCGGTAGGGGTCGGTGCAAAAAAAAGGCCGAAAAAAACAAGGAATTTTGGCATTCAGACACTACCCTAACGCAAATATTTGCGTGAATTCCAAAAAAAATCATATCATCATCAAGATCGAGTCTGGGGCTAGCAACCCTGCCAATATGAGCTCCCAACTCCTTCTGGTTCCCACAAACCATGATTTATATGGACTGGGGCCTGACGGAAGCACCATTGTGTGGTAGGCCCCTACCGACCCCTGCCGACCCCCTACCGTTTCACTGCGCGACTCCGTGTTCATTATCTCCCTGGTTCACAGACAAAAATGTATACATGAATACATGCATACATATATACATACGTATAGACAGACAGACAGACAGATAGGTAGATAGGTAGGTAGATAGATAGATAGATAGATAGATAGATAGATAGATAGATAGATAGATGGATGGATAGATAGATAGATAGATAGAGAGATAGATAGATAGATAGATAGATAGATAGATAGATAGAAAGACCTGCCGACTTTTTCACTTGTGTGTACTGTTCTTGATAGACAGATAGATAGATAAATAGATAGATAGATAGATAGATATGTTTAATCTATGACAGATAGATAGATATGTTTAATCTATGACAGATAGATAATCTATAACAGATAGAGAGATATGTTTAATCTATGACAGATAGATAGATATGTTTAATCTATAACAGATAGATAGATCTATAACAGATAGATAGATATGTTTAATCTATAACAGATAGATAGATATGTTTAACCTATAACAGATAGATAGATATGTTTAATCTATGACAGATAGATAGATATGTTCAATCTATGACAGATACATAGATATGTTTAATCTATGACAGATAGAAATGTTTAATATATGACAGATAGATAGATATGTTTAATCTATGACAGATAGATAGATATGTTTAATCTATGACAGATAGATAGATATGTTTAATCTATGACAGATAGATAGATGTCTTTAATCTATAACAGATAGATAGATATGTTCAATCTATGACAGATAGATAGATATGTTCAATCTATGACAGATAGATAGATATGTTTAATCTATGACTGATAGATAGATATGTTTAAATCTATGGGCGTGGCATAGCTTTAAGCCATAAGCCTCCAATACTACCCCACAGGTAGGAAATCTCAGCACTTACATATATATATATATATACATATTCATACATATATATATACATATATATATAAATAAGATAGATGGATGGATAGATAGATAGATAGATAGATAGATAGATAGATAGATAGATAGACCTTCCTAATTTTTTCACTGGTGTGTACTGGACTGTCGTTGATAGATAGATAGAAGATAGATAGATAGATTAGATAGATAGATAGATAGATAGATAGATAGATAGATAGATAGATAGATAGATAGATAGATAGATAGATAGATAGATAGATAGGCAGACAGACAGACAGACAGATAGATAGCTAGCTGGCATTACCTTCCTAGTTTTTTCACTTGTGTGTACTGGACTGTCGTTGATAGACAGACAGACAGACAGACAGATAGATAGATAGAATAGGCAGACAGACAGATAGATAGATAGCTAGCTAGCACCCTAGTTTTTTCACTTGTGTGTGCTGGACTGTCGTTGATAGACAGACAGACAGACAGATAGATAGATAGATAGAATAGACAGACAGATAGATAGATAGAATAGACAGACAGACAGATAGATAGATAGCTAGCTAGCATTACCTTCTAGTTTTTTCACTTGTGTGTACTGGACTGTCGTTGATAGACAGACAGACAGACAGATAGATAGATAGATAGATAGATAGATAGATAGATATATAGATGAGATGTCGCAAAGGAATGTAGTCCTTGCAAAGGAACGCAGTTTCACATCAAACAATAATTTGTGTACTGTGCATGTGTCCGGGATGGGAATCACGGGTAGACTGTGTTCTGGAAAAAGAAGAGGAGGAAGGACGTTGAAGAAAAAGGCAATCTAGGAATGGAGAGTGGGAGGATAAGGAAGAAGAGAAGGAAAAGGAAGCCGTTAGTCCAAGTGTTTTGAGCACCGTAAGCTTGCGCAAGCTACAATGATGACATTGTATGAGGCCTAAACCCCCGCAGGGACCTAGCCCGGGCTATGCAACACTGGACGGCTATGATGGAATGCAGTCACCAATACGGACTAGAGGAAGATTAGTCCAATTTTTGACTGCACAGGAGCGATAAATCGCAAAAGAGCAACGAGCTACGCAGGAGGATAGCTTGAAGCAAAGGGATTTGGATTGGGGATGGGAAAAACCCAAGGCGCGGAAACATCGATGAACAGAGAACGATACCATGCCGCGAGCCCCGCATTCGATTGGTCGAAGGTGGCAGGTCCATCCGTTGTCCTCGATTTGAGATTTGAGCTTGTTGTATCGGGAGATAGATAGATAGACAGATAGATAGACAGATAGATAGATAGATAGATAGATAGATAGATAGATAGATAGATAGATAGATAGATAGATAGATAGATAGATAGATTGACAGACAGACAGACAGATTAATAGCTAGATAGCTTTACCTTCCTGGGTTTTCACTTGTGTGTACTGGACTGTCGTTGATAGACAGACAGACAGATAGATAGATAGATAGATAGAATAGACAGACAGACAGATAGATAGATAGACAGACAGACAGACAGATTAATAGCTAGATAGCTTTACCTTCCTGGGTTTTCACTTGTGTGTACTGGACTGTCGTTGATAGACAGACAGACAGATAGATAGATAGATAGAATAGACAGATAGACAGATAGATAGATAGATAGACAGACAGACAGATAGATAGATAGCTAGCTAGCATTACCTTCCTAGTTTTTTCACACTTGTGTGTACTGGACTGTCGTTGATAGACAGATAGACAGATAGATAGATAGATAGATAGATAGATAGATAGATAGATAGATAGATAGATAGATAGATAGATAGCATTACCTTCCTTGTTTTTTCACTTGTGTGTACTGGACTGTCGTTGATAGACAGACAGACAGATAGATAGATAGATAGATAGATAGATAGATTAGATAGATAGATAGATAGATAGATAGATAGATAGATAGATAGATAGATAGATAGATAGATAGATATATAGATAGATAGATAGATAGATGAGATGTCGCAAAGGAATGTAGTCCTTGCAAAGGAACGCAGTTTCACATCAAACAATAATTTGTGTACTGTGCATGTGTCCGGGATGGGAATCACGGGTAGACTGTGTTCTGGAAAAAGAAGAGGAGGAAGGACGTTGAAGAAAAAGGCAATCTAGGAATGGAGAGTGGGAGGATAAGGAAGAAGAGAAAGAAAAGGAAGCCGTTAGTCCAAGTGTTTTGAGCACCGTAAGCTTGCGCAAGCTACAATGATGACATTGTATGAGGCCTAAACCCCCGCAGGGACCTAGCCCGGGCTATGCAACACTGGACGGCTATGATGGAATGCAGTCACCAATACGGACTAGAGGAAGATTAGTCCAATTTTTGACTGCACAGGAGCGATAAATCGCAAAAGAGCAACGAGCTACGCAGGAGGATAGCTTGAAGCAAAGGGATTTGGATTGGGGATGGGAAAAACCCAAGGCGCGGAAACATCGATGAACAGAGAACGATACCATGCCGCGAGCCCGCATTCGATTGGTCGAAGGTGGCAGGTCCATCCGTTGTCCTCGATTTGAGATTTGAGCTTGTTGTATCGGTTGGTCTTGTAGGCTCGTGCGTCAAGGATGTTTTCCTCGACCGGGCACGTTAGCTCGATCAGAATACATATATTGGTAGACAGTGACCAGACAACGATATCGGGGCGGAGGTCAGTGACACAAATGTGGACAGGAAAGGCTTGCTCAGAACCGGTGTATTGGGTTTGGAGTTGCCAATCGTTTGCAGTGTCAAGCAGGGATGGTCGATGAAATGACTGTCCCTTAGGCTTCTGCTCGCCCTCTTTCACAAACATAGACTTTGATTCATTTTGGTCTATAGGGGAGCGTTTGTTATGGCTCTCGATGTGTTTTTGAAGGGGAGCTTCAATAGTGCAGAGCACAGAGTCATGACGCCAGGTATAGCGGCCTTGTTTGAGGGCAACATGGCAACCGGAGAGGATGTGGCATAGATGTGCTTGACCAGAACAGAGGGCACACTTGTTGTTGGGAATGATTCCCCACAGACGTCTAAGGTCGGGGGTAATAACCGAGTTTGTGCTTGCGTTGATGACCCAAGAGATTAAACGGGGATTACGGGTTCCGATGAGGCGAGCCCAGGAGAGGTCGAAGGGGCATGCGTCTTCAAAACGAAGGAAGCACCCTTGCATGGCTTTGTCCATGTCATGCACTGTGGTTGTCTCAAGTATTGTCTCAGCAGCTAATTCTAAAACCCTGTCTTTGCGGTCTGTGATGGAATGTTCTTTTGGGTAGCGACCATGGCCAAGTCCGAGATGATCGGATTGGCCTCGATGTTTGAATTCAAAATCAACTTGTGCCTCAAGCTTTTCGAGCATAGGCTCTGGTTTCCAGATAGTTCGAAATGTTTCGTGTTTCATCAGGTTCATCGCATAAATGGACGAGAGGTGTTTATCTGGGCAGTACTTCAGCATTTGAGCACGGTTGATTTGAAGTCGCTGGTAAAAAGAGACGATGGATTGGAGCTGTAGACCGAATTTCGAGCGTGGGCGGTAAAGGCAAGAGACCAGAGCTCTTTTGTAGATATTGGCCCATTTTTTGAGGAAGCGGGTCGCAATTTTCTCAAGGGTTTTGGCGAAAGATAAGCAGAGGTCATAAGTGAGAAATGGCCAGGCAAGTGACTGGACAGCGTAGTGCTGGTATAGCCACAGTTTCATAAAGCCATTGATCGAGCAGCTATCGATGGCTTGCATAGAAAGAATGAACTTCTTTTGGATTGCTGCACGTTGTTCGTTTTCGCTGAGGTCATGGTAGACAATCCATCCGAGGTCTTTGAAAGGCTTGTCAGCGATGAAGTCAATCGGTTTGCCAGTAATAGTAAGGGCGGGGTCGAAAGGTGGGAACGAGATCGGCAATAATCGTTTGAGACCCTTATGGTCGTCGGCTTTAGTCCAGTATTTGAAAGCAAGGCTTTTGCATTTGGGCGGTTTCGCGGCCATTGTTCTGGACCATGACAGAAATTTGTCAATCATGTTGATGGACGATTGACAGTGTTTCGGGGATCGGCAGTGTAGTTTGAGGTCGTCAGCATAAGCAGCTTCGTGCACGATGACTTCATCTGTTGAGGTCTTATGCTTGAAATGATAACCGTTGTTTTTGGTCAAGGATGATAGGAGGTCAAGGAGTAGGTTGAAAACTATGTTGAAAAGGAGAGGAGAAATGCAGCATCCTTGAAAAACGCCAACAGCAAAAACAAAGGGTTCTGATGACCAATCTTTCCCTTCGATTGTGGCTACTAAGAGTTCGTAGTATAAAAAGATTATGCGAGCAAACATAGGGGGCACGTGGTACCACCAGAGAGCGAACTGGATCAAGTTGTGGTTTACGCTTCCAAAAGCGTTTTGTAGGTCAATCCATGCTATGACCAGTTGGCGATAGTGATCTTTTGCATTTCTGATGGTAGCTTTTGTAGTAGCAATGTGCTCGGGGCATCCTGCAACGTTACGGATGAAACCTTTTTGTTTTGCTCTGTCAAAGTACTTGTTATCTAGCAAAAAACTCTCTAGGCGTTTTGACCACAAAGAGAAAAATACCTTACCCGAGCAGCTTGTCAGAGCAATCGGACGATAGTTTGAGGCCTGAAGTGGATCGCCGTCCTTATGAAGGAGGGAGATAGCAGCTTGGGCCCAGCTATTAGCTACATCCGTTGTCCAACACTTGACAATGAGTTTGTGTAAGAAAAGTAAAGCGGTGGGAAGTCTCTTGTAAACAAGGTAGCTAATACCATCTCTGCCAGGGGCTGCACCATTACGCTTGGCAAACACAGATCTTTTGGTTTCCAAGAAGGACGGTGGCTTGAGGTCAAAGGGGACAGTTGGTAGAGGCGGGCGATTCATTTCAGGTAAGGGCACGTAGGTTTGTTCACGATTAGCGTCTTTGTATAGGTTGGGAAAGTAGGAGTCACAGTTTTCTTTGGATAGGGAGGAAGTGGTTTGGGTTGAGGGGGGATGAAACAGATTTTTGGCAAACTTATGAGGGTCAGTTCGGAAGCGTGTATTTGCTTGTCGTTGAGCGGAGCTTAAAGTTGCTTCCTTGAGACGACGGCG
>WBZZ01006724.1:37500-45000 GCA_019918135.1 Paulinella micropora | reverse complement strand
GACCTCAACAGATGAAGTCATCGTGCACGAAGCTGCTTATGCTGACGACCTCAAACTACACTGCCGATCCCCGAAACACTGTCAATCGTCCATCAACATGATTGACAAATTTCTGTCATGGTCCAGAACAATGGCCGCGAAACCGCCCAAATGCAAAAGCCTTGCTTTCAAATACTGGACTAAAGCCGACGACCATAAGGGTCTCAAACGATTATTGCCGATCTCGTTCCCACCTTTCGACCCCGCCCTTACTATTACTGGCAAACCGATTGACTTCATCGCTGACAAGCCTTTCAAAGACCTCGGATGGATTGTCTACCATGACCTCAGCGAAAACGAACAACGTGCAGCAATCCAAAAGAAGTTCATTCTTTCTATGCAAGCCATCGATAGCTGCTCGATCAATGGCTTTATGAAACTGTGGCTATACCAGCACTACGCTGTCCAGTCACTTGCCTGGCCATTTCTCACTTATGACCTCTGCTTATCTTTCGCCAAAACCCTTGAGAAAATTGCGACCCGCTTCCTCAAAAAATGGGCCAATATCTACAAAAGAGCTCTGGTCTCTTGCCTTTACCGCCCACGCTCGAAATTCGGTCTACAGCTCCAATCCATCGTCTCTTTTTACCAGCGACTTCAAATCAACCGTGCTCAAATGCTGAAGTACTGCCCAGATAAACACCTCTCGTCCATTTATGCGATGAACCTGATGAAACACGAAACATTTCGAACTATCTGGAAACCAGAGCCTATGCTCGAAAAGCTTGAGGCACAAGTTGATTTTGAATTCAAACATCGAGGCCAATCCGATCATCTCGGACTTGGCCATGGTCGCTACCCAAAAGAACATTCCATCACAGACCGCAAAGACAGGGTTTTAGAATTAGCTGCTGAGACAATACTTGAGACAACCACAGTGCATGACATGGACAAAGCCATGCAAGGGTGCTTCCTTCGTTTTGAAGACGCATGCCCCTTCGACCTCTCCTGGGCTCGCCTCATCGGAACCCGTAATCCCCGTTTAATCTCTTGGGTCATCAACGCAAGCACAAACTCGGTTATTACCCCCGACCTTAGACGTCTGTGGGGAATCATTCCCAACAACAAGTGTGCCCTCTGTTCTGGTCAAGCACATCTATGCCACATCCTCTCCGGTTGCCATGTTGCCCTCAAACAAGGCCGCTATACCTGGCGTCATGACTCTGTGCTCTGCACTATTGAAGCTCCCCTTCAAAAACACATCGAGAGCCATAACAAACGCTCCCCTATAGACCAAAATGAATCAAAGTCTATGTTTGTGAAAGAGGGCGAGCAGAAGCCTAAGGGACAGTCATTTCATCGACCATCCCTGCTTGACACTGCAAACGATTGGCAACTCCAAACCCAATACACCGGTTCTGAGCAAGCCTTTCCTGTCCACATTTGTGTCACTGACCTCCGCCCCGATATCGTTGTCTGGTCACTGTCTACCAATATATGTATTCTGATCGAGCTAACGTGCCCGGTCGAGGAAAACATCCTTGACGCACGAGCCTACAAGACCAACCGATACAACAAGCTCAAATCTCAAATCGAGGACAACGGATGGACCTGCCACCTTCGACCAATCGAATGCGGGGCTCGCGGCATGGTATCGTTCTCTGTTCATCGATGTTTCCGCGCCTTGGGTTTTTCCCATCCCCAATCCAAATCCCTTTGCTTCAAGCTATCCTCCTGCGTAGCTCGTTGCTCTTTTGCGATTTATCGCTCCTGTGCAGTCAAAAATTGGACTAATCTTCCTCTAGTCCGTATTGGTGACTGCATTCCATCATAGCCGTCCAGTGTTGCATAGCCCGGGCTAGGTCCCTGCGGGGGTTTAGGCCTCATACAATGTCATCATTGTAGCTTGCGCAAGCTTACGGTGCTCAAAACACTTGGACTAACGGCTTCCTTTTCTTTCTCTTCTTCCTTATCCTCCCACTCTCCATTCCTAGATTGCCTTTTTCTTCAACGTCCTTCCTCCTCTTCTTTTTCCAGAACACAGTCTACCCGTGATTCCCATCCCGGACACATGCACAGTACACAAATTATTGTTTGATGTGAAACTGCGTTCCTTTGCAAGGACTACATTCCTTTGCGACATCTCATCTATCTATCTATCTATCTATATATCTATCTATCTATCTATCTATCTATCTATCTATCTATCTATCTATCTATCTATCTATCTATCTAATCTATCTATCTATCTATCTATCTATCTATCTGTCTGTCTGTCTATCAACGACAGTCCAGTACACACAAGTGAAAAAACAAGGAAGGTAATGCTATCTATCTATCTATCTATCTATCTATCTATCTATCTATCTATCTATCTATCTATCTATCTATCTGTCTATCTGTCTATCAACGACAGTCCAGTACACACAAGTGTGAAAAAACTAGGAAGGTAATGCTAGCTAGCTATCTATCTATCTGTCTGTCTGTCTATCTATCTATCTATCTGTCTATCTGTCTATTCTATCTATCTATCTATCTGTCTGTCTGTCTATCAACGACAGTCCAGTACACACAAGTGAAAACCCAGGAAGGTAAAGCTATCTAGCTATTAATCTGTCTGTCTGTCTGTCTATCTATCTATCTGTCTGTCTGTCTATTCTATCTATCTATCTATCTATCTGTCTGTCTGTCTATCAACGACAGTCCAGTACACACAAGTGAAAACCCAGGAAGGTAAAGCTATCTAGCTATTAATCTGTCTGTCTGTCTGTCAATCTATCTATCTATCTATCTATCTATCTATCTATCTATCTATCTATCTATCTATCTATCTATCTATCTATCTATCTGTCTATCTATCTGTCTATCTATCTATCTCCCGATACAACAAGCTCAAATCTCAAATCGAGGACAACGGATGGACCTGCCACCTTCGACCAATCGAATGCGGGGCTCGCGGCATGGTATCGTTCTCTGTTCATCGATGTTTCCGCGCCTTGGGTTTTTCCCATCCCCAATCCAAATCCCTTTGCTTCAAGCTATCCTCCTGCGTAGCTCGTTGCTCTTTTGCGATTTATCGCTCCTGTGCAGTCAAAAATTGGACTAATCTTCCTCTAGTCCGTATTGGTGACTGCATTCCATCATAGCCGTCCAGTGTTGCATAGCCCGGGCTAGGTCCCTGCGGGGGTTTAGGCCTCATACAATGTCATCATTGTAGCTTGCGCAAGCTTACGGTGCTCAAAACACTTGGACTAACGGCTTCCTTTTCCTTCTCTTCTTCCTTATCCTCCCACTCTCCATTCCTAGATTGCCTTTTTCTTCAACGTCCTTCCTCCTCTTCTTTTTCCAGAACACAGTCTACCCGTGATTCCCATCCCGGACACATGCACAGTACACAAATTATTGTTTGATGTGAAACTGCGTTCCTTTGCAAGGACTACATTCCTTTGCGACATCTCATCTATATATCTATCTATCTATCTATCTATCTATCTATCTATCTGTCTGTCTGTCTGTCTATCAACGACAGTCCAGTACACACAAGTGAAAAAACTAGAAGGTAATGCTAGCTAGCTATCTATCTATCTGTCTGTCTGTCTATTCTATCTATCTATCTGTCTGTCTATTCTATCTATCTATCTATCTGTCTGTCTGTCTGTCTATCAACGACAGTCCAGCACACACAAGTGAAAAAACTAGGGTGCTAGCTAGCTATCTATCTATCTGTCTGTCTGCCTATTCTATCTATCTATCTGTCTGTCTGTCTGTCTGTCTATCAACGACAGTCCAGTACACACAAGTGAAAAAACTAGGAAGGTAATGCCAGCTAGCTATCTATCTGTCTGTCTGTCTGTCTGCCTATCTATCTATCTATCTATCTATCTATCTATCTATCTATCTATCTATCTATCTATCTATCTATCTATCTATCTATCTATCTAATCTATCTATCTATCTTCTATCTATCTATCAACGACAGTCCAGTACACACCAGTGAAAAAATTAGGAAGGTCTATCTATCTATCTATCTATCTATCTATCTATCTATCTATCTATCCATCCATCTATCTTATTTATATATATATGTATATATATATGTATGAATATGTATATATATATATATATGTAAGTGCTGAGATTTCCTACCTGTGGGGTAGTATTGGAGGCTTATGGCTTAAAGCTATGCCACGCCCATAGATTAAACATATCTATCTATCAGTCATAGATTAAACATATCTATCTATCTGTCATAGATTGAACATATCTATCTATCTGTCATAGATTGAACATATCTATCTATCTGTTATAGATTAAAGACATCTATCTATCTGTCATAGATTAAACATATCTATCTATCTGTCATAGATTAAACATATCTATCTATCTGTCATAGATTAAACATATCTATCTATCTGTCATATATTAAACATTTCTATCTGTCATAGATTAAACATATCTATGTATCTGTCATAGATTGAACATATCTATCTATCTGTCATAGATTAAACATATCTATCTATCTGTTATAGGTTAAACATATCTATCTATCTGTTATAGATTAAACATATCTATCTATCTGTTATAGATCTATCTATCTGTTATAGATTAAACATATCTATCTATCTGTCATAGATTAAACATATCTCTCTATCTGTTATAGATTATCTATCTGTCATAGATTAAACATATCTATCTATCTGTCATAGATTAAACATATCTATCTATCTATCTATCTATTTATCTATCTATCTGTCTATCAAGAACAGTACACACAAGTGAAAAAGTCGGCAGGTCTTTCTATCTATCTATCTATCTATCTATCTATCTATCTATCTCTCTATCTATCTATCTATCTATCCATCCATCTATCTATCTATCTATCTATCTATCTATCTATCTATCTATCTATCTACCTACCTATCTACCTATCTGTCTGTCTGTCTGTCTATACGTATGTATATATGTATGCATGTATTCATGTATACATTTTTGTCTGTGAACCAGGGAGATAATGAACACGGAGTCGCGCAGTGAAACGGTAGGGGGTCGGCAGGGGTCGGTAGGGGCCTACCACACAATGGTGCTCCGTCAGGCCCCAGTCCATATAAATCATGGTTTGTGGGAACCAGAAGGAGTTGGGAGCTCATATTGGCAGGGTTGCTAGCCCCAGACTCGATCTTGATGATGATATGATTTTTTTTGGAATTCACGCAAATATTTGCGTTAGGGTAGTGTCTGAATGCCAAAATTCCTTGTTTTTTTCGGCCTTTTTTTGCACCGACCCCTACCGACCCCCTACCGTTTCACTGTGGATCGGGTCGCAGGACTTTTGATATGTATTATATATCTATAGGTGTATATGTAAGCCTGTAAGTATTGTGTGTATTGATGTATTTGTAACCAGGGAGATGATGAAGACGGAGTCGGGTAGAAGGACTTTTGATATGTATTAAATGTCTATAGGTATATATGTAAGCATAAGTATGTGTGTATTGATGTATTTGTAACAGGGAGATGATGAAGACGGAGTTGGGTAGAAGGACTTTTGATATCTATTATATGTCTATAGGTATATATATGTAAGCATGTAAGTATGTGTGTATTGATGTATTTGTAACCAGGGAGATGATGAAGACGGAGTCGGGTCGAAGGACTTTTGATATGTATTATATGTCTATAGGTATATATATGTAAGCCTGTAAGTATTGTGTGTATTGATGTATTTGTAACCAGGGAGATGATGAAGACGGAGTCGGGTCGAAGGACTTTTGATATGTATTATTATGTCTATAGGTATTATATGTAAGCATGTAAGTATTGTGTGTATTTTTTTGTAACCAGGGAGATGATGAAGACGGAGTCAGGTCGAAGGACTTTTGCCTTCATGATGGAACAAACCATGGAAAAGGTCTACATATATACATACATACATACATACATACATATACATCAATATATCTTGTTTTATAGCATTGGTTGTTGTTGTTGTTGTTGCCCTATTTTAAATGTATGGTTGTGTCTTTATATCTAAGTCCGTGTGTTTGTGTGTGTGTGTGTATGTGTTGTAGTGTGTATGTCTGTTTGTGTGTGTGTGTGTGTATTTTTGTATGTACCTTTTATGTGCCATCTATCTATCTACGTACCTATCTATCCATTACCAATCATAAAAATATACCTGGATTCATCTGGAAACACTATGATAGATAGATAGATAGATAGATAGATAGATAGATAGATGAGATATCGCAAAAGGAATGTAGTCCCTGCAAAGGAACGCAGTTTCACATCAAAACAGCAATTTGTGTACTATGCATGTGTCCGGGATGGGAATCACGAGTAGACTGTGTTCTGGAAAAAAGAAGAGGAGGTAGGTCGTTGAAGAAAAAAGGCAATCTAGGAATGGAAAGTGGGAGGATAAGGAAAACGAGAAAGAAAAGGAAGCCGTTAGTCCAAGTGTTTTGAGCACCGTAAGCTTGCGCAGCTACAATGATGACAGTGTATAACGCCTAAACCCCCGAAGGGACCTAGCCCGGGCTATGCAACACTGGACGGCTATGACGGAATGCAGTCACCGATACGGACTAAAGGAAGATTAGTCCAATTTTTGACTGCACAGGAGCGATAAATCGCAAAAGAGCAACGAGCTACGCAGGACGATAGCTTGAAGCAAAGGGATTTGGATTGGGGATGGGAAAAACCCAAGGCGCGTAAACATCGATGAACAGAGAACGATACCATGCCGCGAGCCCGGCATTCGATTGATCGAAGGTGGCAGGTCCATCCGTTGTCCTCGATCTGAGATTTAAGCCCACTGTATCGGCTGGTCTTGTAGGATCGTGCGTCAAGGATGTTTTCCTCGACCGGGCACGAGATAGGTAGGTATGTAGGTAGATAGATAGATAGATAGATAGATAGATAGATAGATAGATAGATAGATAGAGAGAGATAGATAGATAGATAGATAGATAGATAGATAGATAGATAGATAGATAGACAGATAGACAGATAGACAGATAGATAGATAGATAGGTAGGTATGTAGATAGATAGATAGATAGATCTTGGATGTATAAAAAGGCAGGCTTTGTTAAAAAAATCATTATCATACATACATACAAACGTTACATACATACACATCATACTATCTAGGTAGATCTGGCAGCCCCTAGTTGGTCATGCAAGAAGGCAGATGTTCATAAAGCATTATTATTGTACATACATACAAGCTTACATACATACAAGCTTATATGCATACATGCATACATACATACATACATACATACATACTATCTAGTTGGATCTGGAAGCGTCTTCTTGGTCGTACAAGAAGGCAGAGTTTATAAACATACACAAACTACATACATACATACATACATACACAAACAAGAAGGCATTACATAATTACATACATACAAGAAGGCATTTATTACTGTACGTACATACACAAACTTACATACATACATACATACATACGTACATACTATCTAGTTGCATCTGGAAGCTCCTGATCGGTCATATAAGA
>WBZZ01006724.1:22500-27500 GCA_019918135.1 Paulinella micropora | reverse complement strand
TTTTACCCCGGGAACCCCAGCCCTGCAATTGTACGTACCCCACGCAAATTAGCCGGCACCAAAATGAATGGCTGAGAATGCTCCAAGGCCTCTAATAGTTGTGCCAGAAGGGTTTATGCCGGTCACCTCCGGCAATTGAACGTACCCTGTCGACTGTGGCAAGGTGGGGTCCGGGGGGGCCTTCCCCGGGAACCCAAACCCTGCAATTGTACGTACCCGAAGCGCACCACAATTAATGACTGAGAATGATCCAAGGCTCCCAAAGTTGTGCCAGAAGGGTTAAGAGGCTGGTTTTTTGGTTTTCACAACCTCGGGACGCGCTCTAGGTAGTGAACCAGTTGAAATAGAGCATGACAAAGATTTTGGCATAGTAGTGCCAAAATGAATGGCTGAGAATGTTCCAAGGCTCTAAGAGTTATGCCAGAGGGGCTTACAGACTGATTCTCTGTGTTTTTGCAAGCTTGTCACGAGCTCTTTTTAGGGATATGGTTGAAATTATCAATTTCAAATGTAATGACAAGTAGTGGCAAAATGAATGGCTGAGATTGCTCCAAGGCTGTAAAAGTTGTGCATGTGAGAATGAGAGGAAAAGCGACCTCGGGAAGACGGGGAGGGCGGGGGGGGGGGGGGGGGGGGGGGGTGCGCGAAGCGCACCGCAAACCATCCTTTCAGGTGTTGGCGCAGCCCTAATTATTATTATTATTATTATTATTATTATTATTATTATTATTCAGCCCAATGGCCTCAAGGCGTTAAACTGTGACGCCAACTCATAACCCTTTGGTGGTAGATGCTGGGGAGGAGGGTCGTTGCGCGCGTAAAAGATCTTAAACTCCGCATATGCTGGTTGATAGCCCAGGACCCAGCAGACACCAGATTGTTATGGGTGGGGTTTCGAGGCAGCTCTAGCAACCGCGCTTGGTGTATGCACTTGCACATTCGGTGACGTCTTGCAAGAGGTTGCTGGGACTGCGGAATAACCTCGGCTTAGTGCAGTCTTGCCCTCAGGAGCTCCATCGGTGGCCCCGATCATCAGGCGAGAGACTGACACGGGGGGGTGGAGGACCTCGAACAAGGGTATTGGAGGCTTATGTCCGTTGAGGATATGCCATTAGCTGCATCAGTACGCCTCAGATGTATTATTATTATTATTATTATTATTATTATTATTATTATTATTATTATTATTATTATTATTATTGTTATTATTGTTATTATCATCATCATCATCATCATTATCATATTTAGACGAGCCTTTGATGTTGCAAAACGAGAACTTCCAGTGTCTGCTTTACCTCTTCAACAAACTACTGCGCGAAATGAAACTCAGGTATTACTACATTATATTACATTACATGACATTGTATTGATATTAACATGAGCTCGTTTGCTCCTTATGTTTGTAGCACTGATCGAGATTGACAGTTGTCTTTATGATCATTGGGGCGTATTACTATATATGCATGTGTATATATGAGAATTGTTATGTATTTTATGCAAGATTCTTACAGTATGTTCTGTATATAGCGCGAACCGAGATTGGCAGGTCGTTTTCATTATCATGAGAGCAGCGCCCAGGATTGCCACACGACGGTATTGCGTGTCTCACCATTTTTACCATTATTATTATTATAAATGTTATTATTATTATTATTATTATTATTATTATTATTATTATTATTATTATTATTATTATTATTATTAGTAGTAGTAGTAGTAGTAGTAGTAGTAGTAGTAGTAGAAGTAGAAGTAGAAGTAGAAGTAGTAGTATCTTTGTAGTAGTTGTAGTAGTAGTATTGTTGTCATTATTATTATTATTATTATTATTATTATTATTATTATTATTATTATTAAATCTGCCTTGGAGTGTTGACTGTGACATATTTGAGGGAAATCCCGATGAAAAAACCTAGTCACACTTGCTAAACAGAGTTCCAGCCCAATGGCCTCAAGGCGTTAAACTGTGACGCCAACTCATAACCCTTTGGTGGTAGATGCTGGGGAGGAGGGTCGTTGCGCGCGTAAAAGATCCTAAACTCCGCATATGCTGGTTGATAGCCCAGGACCCAGCAGACACCAGATTGTTATGGGTGGGGTTTCGAGGCAGCTCTAGCAACCGCGCTTGGTGTATGCACTTGCACATTCGGTGACGTCTTGCAAGAGGTTGCTGGGACTGCGGAATAACCTCGGCTTAGTGCAGTCTTGCCCTCAGGAGCTCCATCGGTGGCCCCGATCATCAGGCGAGAGACTGACACGGGGGGGTGGAGGACCTCGAACAAGGGTATTGGAGGCTTATGTCCGTTGAGGATATGCCATTAGCTGCATCAGTACGCCTCAGATATAGTATTATTATTATTATTATTGTGGACACCGTGATAGCCCAGTGGTCAAGTTCTACCATCTGGGCCCTGTCGCCAGTTCGATTCCCGTCGGTGCCACCAGTATTTTCATTGAACATACCGGTCCGTCTGGAAGTGTTGGAACTGCCCTTGCGGGGGTGTCATTAGAGCCTATCGTCAATTCTTCGTGCTCCCCTCACGGGTGAGACGATGGAGGCGCATGTGCAGAAATGCATTCGCCATTGACTGAGAAGCACTATTATTATTATTATTATTATTATTATTATTATTATTATTATTATTATTATTATTATTATTATTATTATTATTATTTTGGACACCGTGATAGCCCAGTGGTCAAGTTCTACCATCTTGGCCCTGTCGCCAGTTCGATTCCCGTCGGTGCCACCAGTATTTTCATTGAACATACCGGTCTATTTCTGGACCAGTATTTTCATTGAACATACCGGCCCGTCTGGAAGTGTTGGAACTGCCCTTGCGGGGGTGTCATTAGAGCTTATCGTCAATTCTTCGTACTCCCCTCACGGGTGAGACGATGGAGGCGCATGTGCAGAAATGCATCAGCCATTGACAGAGAAGCACTATTATTATTATTATTATTATTATTATTATTATTAGTGGCACCGCGATAGCCCAGTGGTTAAGGTCTACCATCTGGGACCTGTCGCCAGTTCGATTCCCGTCGGGGCCAGTATTTTCAAAGGATATTTTTCTTTGAAATAAATGGTCTGTCTGGAAGGCTTGGAGCTGCCTTGCGGTGGTGTCAGTAGAGCCTATCGTCAAATCTTCGTACTCCCCTCACGGGTGAGACGATGGAGGCACATGTGCAGAAATGCATTCGCCATTGACTGAGAAGCACTATTATTATTATTATTATTATTATTATTATTATTATTATTATTATTATTATTATTATTATTATTATTATTATTATTATTATTATTATTATTATGGACACCGTGATAGCCCAGTGGTCAAGTTCTACCATCTGGGCCCTGTCGCCAGTTCGATTCCCGTCGGTGCCACCCGTATTTTCATTGAACATACCGGTCCGTCTGGAAGTGTTGGAACTGCCCGTGCGGGGGTGTCATTAGAGCCTGTCGTCAATGCTTCGTACTCCCCTCACGGGTGAGACGATGGAGGCGCATGTGCAGATTTGCATCAGCCATTGACAGAGAAGCACTATCATTATTATTATTGTTATTATTATGTATTATGTCTTCGTTATCATGAGAGCGGCGCCCAAGATTGCCACACGACTGTATTGCATGTCTATTATTATTATTATTATTATTATTATTATTATTATTATTATTATCATCATCATCATTATTATTATTATTATTATTATTATTATTATTATTATTATTATTATTACTACTACTACTACTACTACTACTACTACTATTATTATTATTACTATTATTATTATTATTATTATTATTATTATTATTATTATTATTATTATTATTTAGGGAGTACATAGGCCATTGGTCCTTTTCAATGGGCTGATTGGTATAAAAGCTCCTAGAGTAATGTTCTATGCCGTCACTTCCTTTATTCCACCGATTGGTGTGGAGACTTTCCTTATGGAATGGAGGACTGGATGCACATGGCCTTTTGGCTCAGCAATTGGCAGGAGATACATTATTATTATTATTATTTTACTATTATTATTACTATTATTATTATTGGGGTTCCGAGGCAGCTCTAGCAACCGCGCTTGGTGTATGCACTTGCACATTCGGTGACGTCTTGCAAGAGGTTGCTGGGACTGCGGAATAACCTCGGCTTAGTGCAGTCTTGCCCTCAGGAGCTCCATCGGTGGCCCCGATCATCAGGCGAGAGACTGACACGGGGGGGTGGAGGACCTCGAACAAGGGTATTGGAGGCTTATGTCCGTTGAGGATATGTCATTAGCTGCATCAGTACGCCTCAGATATAGTATTATTATCATTATTATTATCATTATTACTATTACTATTACTATTATTATTATTATTATTATTATTATTATTTATTATTATTATTATTATTATTATTATTATTATTTATTATGGTTATTATTATTATTATTGTTATTATTATTATTATTATTATTATTATTATTATTATTATTATTATTATTATTATCCCTGAAAGGTGTTGGGAGTAGGGGGTGGGGGGTTGGGGGGAGGGCAAAAATGGAAATTGTGTACCCAAACCCCCCCCCCCCCCCCTCCCCCCACCTCCGCATTTTCGCACCACCATCCCTATAAATCATGGTTTGTGGGAACCAGGAGTTGGGAGCTCATATTTGCAGCTTGGCTAGCCCCAGACTCGATCTTGATGCTGATTTTTTTTCTTTTTTTTTTTTTTTTTTTTTTTTTGGAATTCATGCAAATCTTTGCGTTAGGGGAGTGTCCTGAATGCCCAAATTCCTTTTTTTTTTTTTTTTTTTGGGCCTATTTTTGCACCCCCTGTCCCTGTAAGTCATGATTTGTGTGAACCAGGAGGAGTTGGGAGCTCATATTGACAGGGTGGCTAGCCCCAGACTCGATGTTGATGCTGATATAACTTTTTTGGAATTCACGCAAATATTTGCGTTAGGGGAGTGTCCTGAATGCCAAAATTCCTTGTTTTTTTCCGCACCCCTGTCCC
>WBZZ01006724.1:0-5000 GCA_019918135.1 Paulinella micropora | reverse complement strand
CTTACTAACATACTTACATACTTACATACTTACATACATTCATACATACTTACATACTTACTTACTTACTTACTTACTTACATACTTACTTACATACTTACTTACTTACTTACTTACTTACTTACTTACTTACTTACATACATCCATACATATTGACAAAGTGTTATTGGACCTGTTCAAGGCCATCGACAAGGGACAGAAGAAACAGGATACATACATACATACATACATACATACATACATGCACACAGTGACATCTCTCTCTTTCGTCTATCGCTTAATATTAACGTTGATGAGGCAAACTGGCCAACTTGAGGTAGAGAGAGAGAGAGAGCTATCTATCTATCTATCTATCTATTTATCTATCTATCTATCTACCTATCTATCTATCTATCTGTCTATCTATCTATAGATTAGGCAAGAGAGGGCTGAAAAGACCCCCCTGGAACGTATCTACCTATCTACCTATCTATCTATCTATCTATCTATCTATCTATCTATCTATCTATGTATAGATCAGGCAAGAGAGGGCTGAAAAGACCGCCCTGGAACGCAGGGCTTCGGTACATATAACATATAACATAGACAACATAGATAACATAGATATCTTAGATCTGAATGTTATCTATGTTATCTATGTTATCTATGTTACATAGCATACATAGCATACATAAGAAAAGACCGCCCTGGAACGTAGGGCTTCGGTACATATCACATATAACATAGACAACATAGATAACATAGATATCTTAGATAACATAGATAATTTTCAGAACAATGTTACATAGCATACATAGCATACATAGCATACATAAGAAAAGACTGCCCTGGAACGTAGGGCTTCGGTACATATAACATATAACATGGACAACATGGATAACATAGATAACATTCAGAACAATAGCATATAGCATTACATAGCATACATAAGAAAAGACCGCCCTGGAACGCAGGGCTTCGGTACATATCACATATAACATAGACAACATAGATAACATAGATATCTTAGATAAACATAGATAATATTCAGAACAATGTTACATAGCATACATAGCATACATAGCATACATAAGAAAAGACCGCCCTGGAACGTAGGGCTTCGGTACACATAACATATAACATAGACAACATAGATAACATAGATATCTTAGATAACATAGATAATTTTCAGAACAGTGTTACATAGCATACATAGCATACATAGCATACATAAGAAAAGACCGCCCTGGAACGTAGGGCTTCGGTACATATCACATATAACATAGACAACATAGATAACATAGATATCTTAGATAACATAGATAACATTCAGAACAATGTTACATAGCATACATAGCATACATAGCATACATAAGAAAAGACAGCCCTGGAATATATATATATATATATATATATGTATATATTATATATACATATATATATATGCATGCAGAAATGTGCTTGGAATGATTTGCCTAGTAACGTCTATCTATCTATCTACCTATCTATCTATCTATCTACCTATTTATCTATCTATCTATCTGTCTATCTATCTATCTATCTATCTATCTATCTTTATACTAGACTGTCGACAGTCTCGAAAATCCATGTGCTTACTGGGCCCTCTGTAATGGAGGTGGGAGCTCGTTCTGCAAGGGGCGCTTTATGGAACGAGCCCTGGCCCCGCCTGGTACTAGGGAGATTTGGTATTGCCTGTATCAGTCCCTTCCGTGCAAACATCACGGCTTAGCTGGGCATCGGGTTAATACTTTACCCACAGACTTCCTGGTTGACGAAATCAGAAGCTCCTTTTTTCTGACATTAGTCGATATTTCATCTATCTATCTATCTATCTATCTATCTATCTATCTATCTATCGGGCTTCGGTACTCCCCTTTTGAGTCAACAAGAAAATAAAATGAGAAAATAAAACAAAATAAAACAAGATGAGAGAAAATGAAATAAAATAAAATAAAACAAAATAAAATAATAGAATATTATGCGGCTAGCCACACATTTGACGTGTTTTGCGGGCGAGCCCGAAAAACACGTCAAATTTGGCGCGCCGCATATGTAGTTTTATCGGTAACCTGCCCACATTTTGTGAAGGTGACCGATAAATAAAATAAAGTTTGTAGTTTTGCTGCGGTAAGGCCCAGAGCGTAACAGCGGCTGTATCACCACGCAATTCCTCCTCCTCTTTCATTTTATTTTTATCGGTCACCTCCACCAAATGTGGTCAGGTTACCGATAAAAACTACATATGCGGCGCGCCAAATTTGGCGTGTTTTGGGGGCTCGCCGGCCCGGCTCCGGCTCGCCCGCAAAACACGTCAAATTTGTGGCTAGCCGCATAATATGTTTTTGCTGTGGGCAAGGCGCAGAGCGTAACAGCGGCTGTATCACCACGCAATTCCTCCTTCTCTTTTCATTTTATTTTTATCGGTCACCTCCACAAAATGTGGGCAGGTTACCGATAAAAACTACATATGCGGCGCGCCAAATTTGGCGTGTTTTGCGGGCTCGCCGGCCCGGCTCCGGCTCGCCCGCAAAACACGTCAATTTGTGGCTAGCCGCATAATATGTTTTTTGCTGTGGGCAAGGCGCAGAGCGTAACAGCGGCTGCGTCACCACGAAATTCCTCCTCCTCTTTCCTCAACCTGATAAGCCCGAAGGGGAATGCTTCATTCTTTAACAGGTGTGTATGTCTGTCTGTCTGTGTGTGTGTGTGTGTGTATGTCTGCCTGTGTGTATCTATCTATTTGTTCCTCCTCTTTCTTCAACCTGATAAGCCCGAAGGGGAATGCTTCATTCTTTAACAGGTGTGTATGTCTGTGTGTGTGTGTGTATGTCTGCCTGTGTGTATCTATCTATTTGTTCCTCCTCCTCCTCTTTCTTCAACCTGATAAGCCCGAAGGGGAATGCTTCATTCTTTAACAGGTGTGTATGTCTGTCTGTGTGTGTGTGTGTATGTCTGCCTGTGTGTATCTATCTATTTGTTCCTCCTCCTCCTCTTTCTTCAATCTCATAAGCCCGAAGGGAATGCTTCATTCTTTAACAGGTGTGTATGTCTGTCTGTGTGTGTGTGTGTATGTCTGCCTGTGTGTGTGTGTGGTATGTGCCTCTACTCCTCCTCTTCTATCTATTTGTTCCTCCTCCTCCTCCTCTTTCTTCTATCTATTATTCCTCCTCCTCCTCTTTCTTCAACCTGATAAGCCCGAAGGGGAATGCTTCATTCTTTAACAGGTGCGTATGTCTGTCTGTGTGTATGTCTGCCTGTGTGTATCGATCTATTTACTCCTCCTCCTCCTCTTCTATCTATTTGTTCCTCCTCCTCCTCTTTCTTCTATCTATTTGCTTCTCCTCCTCTTTCTTCAACCTCATAAGCCCGAAGGGAAATGCTTCATTTTCTAACAGGTATGTATGTCTGTATGTGTGTATGCATGTATGTGTTCTTCCTCCTCTTTCTTCAACCTCATAAGCCCGAAGGGGAATGCTTCATTCTTTAACAGCATGATACCCCCCCTCATACCCCTGTCTCATACCCCTGTCCCATATCCCGGGGTATGATACCCCTCTCATACCCCCCCCCCCCCCCCCTCCCTATAAATCATGGTTTGTGGGAACCAGGAGGAGTTGGGAGCTCATATTGGCAGGGTGGTTAGCCCCAGACTCGATCTTGATGCTGATATGGTTTTTTTGGAATTCACGCAATATTTGCGTTACGGGAGTGTCCTGAATGCCAAATTTCCTTGTTTTTTAGCAGCACTTGCCGGTGCTCTCTCATACCCCTCTCATACCCCGCCTCTCTCATACCCCTCTCATACCCCGCCTCTCTTATAGTGTGTATGTCTGTCTGTCTGTCTGTGTGATGTCTGCCTGTGTGTATCTACCTATTTGTTCCTCCTCTTGATTTCTTCTATCTATTTCTTCCTCCTCCTTCTCCTCTTTGTTCTATCTATGTCTTCCTCCTCCTCTTTCTTCTATCTATTTCTTTCTCCTCTTTCTTCTATCTATTCGTTCCTTCTCCTCTTTCTCTATCTATTTCTTCCCCTCCTCCTCTTTCTTCTATCTATTGCTTCCTCCTCCTCTTTCTTCTATCTATTTGTTCCCCTCCTCCTCTTTCTTCTATCTATTCATTCCTCCTTCTCCTCTTTCTTCTATCTATTTGTTCCTCCTCCTTTCTTCTATCTATTTATTCTCCTCTTCTTTCTTCTATCTATTTCTTCCTCCTCTTTCTTCTATCTACTCATTCCTCTTCCTCCTCTTTCTTCTATCTATTCATTCCTCCTCCTCCTCTTTCTTCTATCGATTTCTTCCTCCTCCTCTTTCTTCTATCTACTCATTCCTCCTCCTCTTTCTTCTATCTATTTCTTCCTCCTCCTCCTCTTTCTTCTATCTATTTCTTCCTCCTCCTCTTTCTTCTATCTATTCATTCCTCCTCCTCTTTCTTCTATCTACTCATTCCTCCTCCTCTTTCTTCTATCTACTCATTCCTCCTCCTCCTCTTTCTTCTATATATTCATTGCTCCTCCTCCTCTTTCTTCTATCTTTTCATTCCTCCTCCTCCTCCTCCTCTAGCACATGAAAGCATACACTAGTAATTACCATGGTAATTTACCACATTTCCGGGAACTTGACCACATATAAATTGTGAAATTTAGACAATTTTAAAAACTTTCCGGGAAGTTGACCACATTTAGGGTAATAACCAGGGTAATTACTATTGTATGCCTTCATGTGTCTTTCTTCAACCTCCTCAGCCCAAAGGTGAAACACTTCATTCTTCAACAGGTGTGTATGTATGTATCTATGTATCTATGCATCTATGCATGTATGTATGTATGTATGTATGTATGACATGGTGTGTGTATGTAGCTCCAAGCCCGAGCAGACCGACAAGCAGGTATGTATGTATGTTGTATGTATGTATGTATGTATGTATGTTTGTTAGGAAAAAAGTGCAAGGAACAGTCTTAGTTTTAAGAGTGAGACGGACGGTCGTTACATGCATACATAGAT
>WBZZ01006723.1:40000-115562 GCA_019918135.1 Paulinella micropora | reverse complement strand
ATTAGCTCAGTGAAACCAAAAAGGAAAACTGCAACAGACCAGGAATAAAATGCATCAGGTCCAATCAGGACAAATAATACTGAAAAACAAGCTGGTGCACCTGTCACCAGGAAAAGGTATTTTTTATCCGGGGGTGATGCCTACAGTACCCCTCCAGATTTTATGACGGAAATAGCATTTTCGTCATACACCTTCTGATTTCTTTCTGCAAATAGTATGCGCTATGGAGTCATGCCACACAGCGCATCGACCCACTGATAGACTCTAAAAGACTATAAATATATCCTCATACGGCACGTCAAAGCGGATTCTCTAGCCTTTCTTGTAAATTTTGAACTCCTTCCCCTCAATTTTTTTTCTGCAGTATGTCAAGAACAAACGTACTATTAATAAAAGAATACAAGCAACGTGGTGCTGTAGTACGATTCCCCCTTTGATCTCTTCTTCTTCTTATCATTATCATTATTATTATTATTATTCACAGGGAGATCGTAAGTACATTGTCTTTTTTAATGACATACCCTTGTATAAGGCGGATATCCTATGATATAGTATTAGGGGGCCAGTCCTAATAGCTATATCCGAAGTCGAGGTGTATGTACCCGACCCTGCGATATACCGACACAAGTAAGATTGACCGTGCTCAGGTACGACAGTATATAATCTATCGTAAAAAATAATTTAATGAAAGTTTCAGAGAACATTTCATTTTCGAGAACATCACAGGACTTGGAAAGGGTCATACCCGGGAACACCATCGCTCAATACACTAGCGATCCCCGTATACGGTGTAGTATCATCGTCGATCGACCTTTTGCACTCGTATGTTGCGATCTAATGCCAAGTTATATCACTGAATCTTTTTAATATTCATATTGATAACTGATGATGCATGATCAAATCATGATACGCCGTGGGCAATCAACCAGTTTGTTTGAGACTCATAAAGAAAAATAGTTTCCTTGTTACTGCCTTCGTCGTCTGGCGCGGATTTCTTTACCTGGTGGAGGACCACCAACAAAAGTCAGATCAAACTTTGACTGTCGAGAATGTCCCAGATCTTGTTAGGGATTCCGCCCAGCGATAATTCAAAAGTGATATCAAGCACTCCTCTTGGCAGTGTCTGAATGTTCCACGCAGTGTAATCCTTGTCTCTGGGAGTAATTGTATCATCCCATGTCTCGAGACTTTTTGCGTCTTTATATACTGGCAGATAATGTCTTGCCTTTGGAACCTCAACCGGGTCCATACTTCTCCAGAACTGGAGTATCGGTTGTACTATTTTGCGGCTGATGATATTTTGAGTGTCCGTGTGACACGCATCTGTCGTGGGACCGCCACGACCCGCATCAAGTATAAGTCTGAGAGAGTGTCATCAACGACATGTTGTTCCGCTGGTCTCATCAGATAGAAAACATTTTTCACCCATGCGATGGTTGCTATCGCATCGCCTTCCTTCCATCGCTCATGGACAATCTCAACGTTGCCCGCGTTTGGGTCAGTGTCAGTCCCCTCCTCCTCCTGGTGGACGTCCTTTGATCTCATCGACCTCATCGCCTTCCTCGGTTGGTCGTTGATAAGATCATTCCGCGCTCTCCTTAGCTGCGCCTCTGTGATCTTCTCCTTCTTTCCGCTATGCTCTCGCGGAGACTTGGACTGAGTCCCCACAGCGCTTATGCGGTCAGTCTTCTCCTTGCTGTCCACCTCACTCTCCTCCTTCTCAGCTATCGGTGCCCGATAAGCATCGTCTTGGTCTATGCCAGCCTCCTTGTGGATGGGCGGCACCTCTTTGAAATCATCCTTCATCCGTTTTAACGCCTCCTCAACGGATTCATCTTCCAGTAAGAAGGGATCATACTTAATCAGCCTTCTTACATTCACAATTTGCACCTTCCCTCTACCCCTGATCTTGTAATTCAGAGGTCCCGTCTGTTCCATAATCTGATAAGGTCCTTTCCAGTGAGTGAACAGCTTAGAGCTGACTCCCTTCGGGACTTGAGGATGGTACAATAGTACAATATCCCCGACCTGGAACTTGATCTGATACAAGTGCGCTTGTCGCACCCCTTCAGCATCAGTCTTTCGGCGCTCCGCCTCTCTATGCGCCCTGACTATTTGTTCCGCCTCCATCTTCACTCTAAGTCTCATCCCAAACAACTCATCCGCATCCGCCCAAGTGTCTTTTGGGTGAAGGAGCGAAGTCGGGATATCAGGCTCACGCCCATATACTAACTGATATGGCGAGATTGAGCTCTTCGAGCCTCCTAACGCCGTAGAGGGTAGACAGTTCATTGCAAACGCAAATGATGGTGCTTCCTCGACCCATGCTCTTTGATTCTCCTTCTTCGAGCAATACATCTTTAGCAAGGCTTTGAGGGGTCTGTGTACCCGCTCGATTTTCCCATTTGCTCGCGGGTTATAGGCAGTAACATATTGCCATTTCATCCCGTAATACTTAGATAGTTTGTCGATGACCTCGTTATTAAAGTCCGAGCCTCGATCAGAACATATCTTTCTTGGTACTCCGATCTGTGAGATGATCCTATCGATCAGCGCCTCGGCCGTCGTCTTGCCGGTAACGTCTTTGACAGGGATGATCCACACATAGTTGGTGGCTCTGTCAATAGCCGTAAGGAGGTATTTGGAACCATCCTTCGATTCTGGGAAAGGTCCCACATGATCAATGTGTATAAACTCAAACATCCCCGCATGAAGAGGAAATTCGCCAATCAGGCCGAAATTTGCCTTCAGTGGTGTTTTGTTTATCTTGCACGGGATGCATGCATCCACCGCCTGATCTATCTCCTCCTTCATCTTCTTCCACCAGAATCGCCTCGCTACGAACATGTGAGTTCGTTGTCGACCCGGATGCGCCAAAAGTGGGCAATTGTGGGCTGCGACAAATATAAATCGTCTCAGACTCTCCGGTACCCAAAGGGTCCATTTGTCCGGCTGTGACGCATAGCGACCGTGAAGGCCCTTGTACCACAGTAGACCATCTCTCCATCCCATCTCCTTCATCTGATCTTTGATCGCTTTCGTCATCCGTAGCTCATCCGGGTTCTGATATAACTGTATCAGTTCTTTAAACTCCGGATCTTGAGCCTGTTGTTGCCTCCATGCGGTAGGCGAGGCTATATGGATAGTACCATCTTCTAGCCGTACCCCGATTCTTTCCGGGTCATCGTCTAGGTCACTTCTCCGCTCTTGAGGAGGCTCCGCATAAACTTCCTGCGTCTCCTCTTCCTCTCTTATGTTCGCCTTCGCATTCTCATATACCTCATAGGACCACTCAGCGTCCTCCTGGGTATGTAGCTCACAACATATCCCGTGATCCGGGCCTTGTGGACTGTACCGTAGACCTGTGCGGTCATATCGGACTCCACTCGCCATCTCCATCGCCTCAATGTGGCTGACCTCATACACCCTGTCAGTGGACAAGTCTTCCATCTCCACCGTGTGGACACCAACGCCGATACTTCTGAGTTAAACTCTAGCCTAGAGAGGCTATCAGCGACCACATTTCGCTTTCCCGGTAGATGGACCATTGTAAAATCGAAACAAGACAAGAACGCTTGCCACCGCGCCAGCCGTCCCGTCTGTTCATGATTCATCAACCATAACAGGTTATGATGATCAGTTCTGACAGTAAATTGAGGTCCTCCCCACAAATACTCTCTGAGCCTCTTGAGGGCCCATACTACCGCCAACGCCTCTCTTTGCCTTGTGCAATAGTTTCTCTCCGCTGCACACAACTTCCTACTAATAAACATGATTGGGCGTAATTTCTTCTCCTCATCCTCTTGTTGTAATACAGCCCCAATCGCAAACTTAGATGCGTCTGTATCGACTACGAATTGTTTCGTAAAGTCGGGCATCGTTAACACCAGTCCTCCGTCTTTCGGGTCTTTATAAATAAGATCTTTGAGCGCATGAAACGCTTGCAAAGCCTCTTCGCCCACTTCTCAAAGTCTCCAAAATCTATCATTTTCTCCAACTTAGCCCGTGTTGCACCCCAATCGGGTATAAACTGGCTATAGTATTGCGCCATCGCAAGGAATGAGTGCAATTCAGTGCGGTTCTTCGGTATCGGTCGATTCATAATCTCCTCCCTCTTCTCTTTGGATATCGAGACTCGATTATGGGAGATCTCGTACCCTAAGTATGTCACACTCGTCTTGGCAAGTTGACACTTCTTTAGATTGCACTTCAGGCCAAAAGCTCCGATGCGCCTGAATATATCGGACAAATGATCGATATGCTCCTCCATTGTGTTAGAGTATACGATAATGTCATCGATATAGCAAAATGCATATTCTCCCGCCTTCTGTCCCCGCCTTCTCATAAAGCCACCGTCAGACAAATCATCGTACTGACTGCTCAACATCTTCTGCATCGCCTTCTGGAAAAGTCCTGGGGCTTGCTTGAGGCCCATCGGAAGCACTTTCCATTGGTATATTTCCATACCCACCACAAACGCCGTCAGCCATCTGGACTTTTCCTCCAGTGGTATCTGCCAGAAGCCATTCTTAAGGTCAATGACCGAATAGAATTTTGCATTCCGCAGTACTCTCCTTCCTTCTTCTAATGTCGGGAGAGGATTTCTCTCTTCCTCCAGCACCTTGTTAACACGAGCATAGTTAACTGTCAGGCGCCATTCTCCTCCTGGCTTCGGCACTATTCTCGGTTGTGAGACTATTGAGGATGTTGATCTCTCCATAAAGTCCTCATTGAGCAGCTGTCTTGCTAGCTCCTCCGCTATCTTCGCCTCATGTATACTCAAATTCGCCCTTCGTGGTGCCGGTGACGGCTCCGCACCCGGTATTTTGTAAATAACCGCAGTGAAATCTTCAGGCTTGACACCACCTGCATGTGGAGGGTCAAAAATTTCCTTGTTCGCCTCTAATTTGGCTTTTAAAAGCTCCTTCTCCTTCTCCGTGCCTACTCCTTCTTCCAATATTTTCCGCGCCGCCTCTTGAAAATCTTCATCAGACATCTGCTTATGCTGCTTGAGGGGTTCTCTGTCCTCCTCCAAGCCTAAGTCCTCTTCCGAGACATCATCTAGGCCCGTCTTTTCATACGTGACCGTGTCCGGCTCATCATCTTTACCGAGCTCCACCAGCATGTCAATGAGTCTCGCGTATTTCAAAGGAGCTTTACGGGTGTAAAAACCATCAAAGCATGTGAATGCTTGCGGTATCAATTTCAACTTGTCGAGGTCTCTGAGCTTCCGCTTGTATGCACTGCTCTGCTCACGAGTTCCCATACGACAAGCCACCACTAGCTGTTGCTTGCGAGAGGGTACCGGTATAGGATGATCAATAAGCCGGTCCCTTATTTCCTGCGCCCATATCGCCTTCTCATTATATGGCAGGATAATAGTATACGGCTTATTATTTTCGAATAAAGTCCGTAAGCATTTCTTCACTTCAGTTAGTGAACGCGGCCACGTCGGCTCGTCACCCCAGAAATCAGTAATAAAACTTTTAATAGTTTCTGGTGGAGTATCCGGGATTCGCCCCGTTCTCCTTGGTACAAACGCCTCCCTTTTTTCTTCTCCTACTTTCGCATGGAAACAGTATCCGTTAGTAATATGGACATCTGTTCCTACTCCTTCCGCGAATCTCGCCAACGACGGGCTTCTTTGTGCGACACATATAATCTCCTCCTTTCGCTTCTCGATTAAGTCATCAATAGACTTTTTGTCCCAACGGCATGTCGGAACTGTGACAGTGCACACTTGGGATTCCCAATTGTCGGTCCAGGACAGTTCATCCGGTCTTACGACATGGGGGTGAACGTACACCTCAAGTGCCTCATGTGCGATGGCCATCTTTTTGTGATCCGTCGCTAGACTCAGCTCATAAGCCTCATAAGAGTCAGTAGCGTTGAAGGGATCAATATCGTTCTCTTCTCCTCTTTTTACTCCATACATCACTCGCCGTGCGGCGCAATCAATCACAGCCCCCATCGTAGCCAATTGGTCATACGATAGTAATATTGACCCGTGGTAACCGGGGACGACATAGAGGTCCATACGGTATACTCGTGCGGATTTCAATTTAAAGGTCAGTGTGATGATTCCCGTGATATCCGTCCGGCTGCTCACTCCTTTGAGAGTGCCCGTTGACTTTTTCATATTTCCGTCCACCCAGTCCCGGTATCGACTTATCCTGCCGACAATATTAATATTCGCCATCGTATCATTACCAACTTTTATATTGTCTTCAATGTTTTACAATAAAGTTCTGTATAACACAGAGCATCGGGCCTGTGTATATTGGCTGCGAGAACAAGAACTTTACGTTCCAAATTTTGGAGTCTTGTCTCTAAGTTTTTCAACTCCTCCTTCTTCTCCTCCTGCTTCACCTCATTAACATTTTTATTATTCTGCGGTACTGGTGCGTTTACTATTTGAGCGACATTGTCTTGTGGTACTTGAGTATACACATTGTCTTTTTGCTCGCCACCCGCCGCGACCGTAGACATTGAGTCTGTTCGTGGTTGTTTGCTTGGCCGAGGCGATACGTCTGCCATTGGCCTCCTCGCCTCCATCGCAAGTCTCGCCTTCCTATTTGCATCAGTTATCATTGGTAACCGTGCTGTATGAACGGGTATGAGACTACCTTGGGGCTGCAGTCTCTGTGTACCCACATCTTTGTTTTCACATAGAGGAAGCGTTGGCCCAGTCTGCACAACAGCATTAGAAAGCACTGTGACTTTAGGGTTAAACTTCACAGTCTTCTCCTTCCTCTCTTCTTCCCCCTCCAGTCATTCCACCACCTCGAAACGATTACCTTGAGTAGTGTCCGGGTAGGATGACGTATCGGTCTCCGAGGCAGTGTTGTAGGCCTGAGCTCGACCGAAATTCGGGTTGGAGCTTGCCCACGAACCTCCTCCTACTCTGGGTGGGGGGGCAGGAGCTCGAACAGCTCTCCCTCCATAAGGGGTATATCCCCGACCTCCTCCTCTTCCTCTCTGAGGGGTTCCCTGCCACCTCGAGGCTCCTCTCCATGTTCCTCGTCCTCCTCCTCCTCCTCCTCGTCCTCCTGCTCCTGCTCCTCCTTCTCGTCCTCTTTGAGAGGCCTTTAAGTTCTTTTGTCTCTCCCTTTCCTCCTTCTTCTCCTTCATCCTCTTCATGTAGGTGATGATTGCCTCTCGTAACTCATCATCATCACACATATTGGCATACCAACCTTCGTTCACAGCGGCAATCTGAAGCATATTGAAAAGGCCCGGTTCCTTGCCTTCCGTCCTGCTCAGAAAATTTGCCCTTGCTGTTGGGTTCTGCCTATCATGATTGAAAGAGCAGTCTCTGTTCTCCATCTGTGCCTTACACTGCAAGCCCGCGAACCACCTCCAACATGCGGTCTTCAGGTCTGGCTCTCTCTGTCTCTTCCAACCGGCAACTCTGTTTGTGTACGTGGCTTGTGCGCCAACAGGTACACCGCCTGCCTGTGCCGTATGTGCCTCCGTGAGCGAGTCCATGTTTGAGCATGCACTCATCACTTCTTGAAACAGTGCTGACGGAGCAACGCTTTGAACCGTATTTTCGAACACGTGTGTCTCGAGGAAGTTCTTGGACTTCACTGAGCTAAACGTCGAGCATTGTTGTATGAGCTGAGTAAGCTTACTCGGGTTAACTGTGTGTAACGCCGAAAAGAAATAGAGGATGATCGACTTGCGGCCATAGAATAGCCCATAGGAGGAAACTACCTCCGTAAGGGTCGCCGCCAAGCCAACAGCACTCCTCAAACTCATCGCCACTGTCTCAAAGATTTCAAATCCTATGAGAGTACCAGTGCAGAGATGCTGGTATCCATGAGATTGAAAATATGAAATGAGTGTGGCCACCGCCAGTTCACACTGAGCGTCTAGGCCTGTTGCATTGTTTCTCTTAATCTCCTCCTTCTTTCTCAAAAACTTGTACTGTGTCAGATCAATCCATCCGAGACTAGAGATTGGTCAAAAACAGTAACAAGGGCCTCGTATTCCTGCGTTTCGTCGCAAGGAAAAGCCTTCATGCAGGCATTGATCTCTTTGAGCTTGCTCAAAAGCGAAGCATCAGAGTCTTTGTCTGAGCTCGTCTTGGCATATAGCATGAGACTTGCCACTCCTCCTTTCTTCCCCTTGAAGGCATTTATGATGTTCTGTCTGTCCTTCTTCTCCGTGTTTGTGACCAACACCGTAGTTGAGCCCGAGGGTGCAGGGGCTGGTGGGGCAGGAGCTGGTGGGGTCAAATATGTCGTAGGGTGTGTCTTTGCACCACTCACTTTTGCTTTCATTCTTTCCAGTCTCATCGTCTTCTCGAACTCCTCATTCTCTTTCGCCTTCTTCTTCTTCTCAGATATCACCAGCTTTTGAGCATGAGTGATAAAGGCCACCAATTCAGAAGCAGATCTGAGAAAATTATATTTCTCCACATATTGGTCAACACCTGCTTTGTTGGCGACCGGTGGTGCGTTACTAAGTGATTTAAGGACAGAGTGATCCTTGGTAGGAATCCATCTCTTCCATGCCTCCTTGTGCAGTAACGCACCCATCAACAGTCTGATCTTGGTCAGAACTCTGTCAGTCTTCTCTAACTCATCAATCACAGGATGAGTTTCTCCTGCTGCCTTAATGCTTTTTTCCATCTCTGCCTTCCACTCCTCCAAGGCCTTTATTTCCATTGTAAAAAAATGAAATATACCACTCGAGTTTTTCGAACCCAGATTGGTCTTCATTTTTGTTACATCGACTGCCTCCTGACCAGTCGCGAGGAATCTGGCCGTTGCTATTGGGTTTGTGTACTGGAGGTAACCCTCACATCGTGGGCCGTATGAACGTTCCCAAATCAGGGTTTGAGTGTACACCCCAAAGATAGCATCGAGTAATTCAAGGTGGGTGTGTGTGTCCCCAAACTTGATATGCTGTATCTTCTTTCTCTCTTCTGGATCAGAGACCAGTTTGCAGAGGAGCTGTGCTGTGTTTGATAATAGGATATAGACATCCTTTTTAGCACGACTTTTCTCTCTTCTTTGATCCTGAGGGATCCACACATAGGTATCCTTCTCTACCCCCATCTTGTTATCAAACTCTTCTTTAGTGAGGTCATAGTGGTCTTGCACCCACTGTTGTTCCTCCACTGTGATCTCCTCTCCATCACTATGAATCAAGTCGATCATTTTTCGTCCTCCTCCTCCCGTGTAGGCAGGTGGTAAGGGATTACCATATGCTCCTCCTCCTCCCGTCTCTTCTTGTTCAAATCCTCCTTCATCTTCGTCTCCTCCATATCTTCCTTCATCATCCCAGCCCTCTTCTACTCCTCCTCCTAGTACTACTCCTTCATCTCCTCCTCCTTCATTCAATCCTCCTCCTCCTCCTTCATTCAATCCTCTTCCTCCTCCTCCTCCTCCTGCTTCTTCTTCTTCTCTTCTTTGATCTGCCTCCGAGAATTCACTCACTTCGGCGGTCTCTGTCGACATGATGTCGTAGTAGTGATCAACAGGAGGACAGTGTCAGCTCCTATGTTTGGTTTTTGTTCGTTTGTGTTCTGTTCCTCCTTCAGTCGATTGACTAGTGAAGAGAGAAACTAATAGAGAGGGTAGGATAAGATTCCCTGTCCTCTATGAAACACTGTTTGTATGTTTGTTTTTGTTTGAGAAAAATAGTCTTTGAGACTTTCTCCGATTTCTTGTTCTCCTTACTCAGATTACTTTCTCCTCCTTCTTTTCTATATTGTATCCAGTATGAAGCACTTGGACCTACACACAGATAGTAATAGAGAAGCTAGAAAAGCTCTCCTTGAGAAGTCGACAGTCGGTCGGATAGGTTCTCAGACCTACCTTTAGAAAACGATCAGAGAGTCGCAAAAATACTCTGACGTATGTGTGAGATAATGCAGATAAATGCACAAACTAGAAGGGTAGAGTGTTGTGCTCCTGACCCTATGCTTGTTTGTGTTTTGTGTGTGTTCCTTCACTCTTCTGTCCACCTCCTTCTTCTTGGTCTCTGTGTGAGAACAGCAAGAACGACAGAGAGTTTGTATCTGATGTCTCCTTGTGAGCACACAGATACTGATTGGGCTAGAGGGTACGAGACACCTGCTTGAGACCAATCAAATTATTTGTTTTGTGAAAGAGTTATGAGGGAGCTGTGTTGGAGTATTTGTTTTCGTCTGACGTCCCCGTGTGAGACAGGTCAGTGAAAATTCACTCTGTTGCCTGTGTGGCAAAGCAGAAAGAAATCACCCTAGTGATGTGGACTCCAAATGTAATGCCCCCAACGATAGCTCGTAAAAAGTCGGTAATACAACCAAACACAGTCCTCAAGAATGAGAATGATGTCTCGTTGTATTAGCTCAGTGAAGCCAAAAAGGAAAACGGCAACAGACCAGGAATAAAATGGCATCAGGTCCAATCCGGACAAATAATACTGAAAAACAAGCTGGTGCACCTGTCACCAGGAAAAGGTATTTTTACCGGCTATCCGGGGGTGATGCCTACAAACCGCACTTTACGGCTAAAATTAATTTGGCTCCATAAATAAAAAAGGAAATTTGAAAAAAAACCAACAACCTAAACCAAAATTTTGGCTTGTGTCAGTCTCATTCCCTCAAAATCTCCCAAGCCCAGAAGTGGGGATGAGGCGAAGCCCGAGTAGTGATGCGAATTTTTCCAGCATTTGGAAAACACAGGGGTTATGGCCGAGATTACAGATAGTTTTCGACTAGCTCAGCTGAAAGAGCTTCCCACCACTGCCAACCCCGCCCAGCCCGACCCAGCCCCTGACCCCCTCGCCCAGCCCGACCCAGCCCCTGGCCCCCTCGCCCAGCCCGACCCAGCCCCTGGCACCCTCGCCCAGCCCGACCCAGCCCCGGGCCCCCTCGCCCAGCCTGACCCAGCCCCAGAGGGATGGAGAATTTTTGCAGACATTCCTGGAAGATGGGCAGACAATAAGAAATGTGTCATAGTCCCGAGTGACTTTATAATTTCTAACAAAAAAGTTGAAGCTTTTGATTACAAATCAGACATCGTCCTTCACCTTCGTCGCGAAGAAGCAAAAAGGAATGAGTTTTTTTCCAGGTGGTTGATGTTGATAACACAGTCAAGAGACAAAAAAACGAACAGTTATTTCTCGTGTCGGCCGGAGGGCCTGATGAATTAATAATATTTAATTCACTTACCGCAATCAGCAGAAATTTACAGGGCAGAGCGAAACTGATTAAGTGGATTCTTCCGCTATTGTAATAAAATCATTCTCTTACAAATCTAGTATTACTTTTGCTTTCCTTTCTCTTTTGCTCGTTCTTATGTTCTCCTGTTGTATGTCTTCCCTGTTTAATAATTCCTTTGTTTTCTTTTGTTTTGTTAAATCTTTAACTTGTTCATTAATTTGTTTTTCTTCATCAGCCGGTTTGTCGAACTTAGTCTTTAATAATTCCCTCTGACTGACTAGCTCATCAGAATTTAATATTAATTTGAACCCGGAACGACCCACTACGGTGAATATCTGCTTACTATACTGCTTTCCACCTTTGGAAAATAAATGCATTTTCAACTCACGACGAACTTTATCACCTTTTTCAAATTCATCAATCAACCCATCCCGTTTAATTTGTTTTTTATTTTTATTAATACCCTTAAATACATCTATCAGCCTATTTTGAATTGTTCCATGATGTCGCATATTATAAGCATCTACCATATCGTCAAAATAAGTCAGCCAATCAAAATTGCCGTTAGTTTCAAATAAAATGTCAAGCCAGCGTCTAATAGTTCTAATAACTCTAAATGTCAAGACACGATAGCAAGAGCACGATGGTCGCCCATTTCAACCGTCCGATGCTCAATATTATTCTCTCTAAAATAATCTTTAACCGCTCCTTTATATTCACTTCCGCTGTCGGTTGTAATGCTCTCTGGTGTGTATGGTATTGATTTTAAAGCTAAATAAACTTCTTTCGCCGTTTTATTTTTAAGTAGTAATTGTTAAAAATCGGCTGTGAGTGTCAATCCAAAACAACATCCAAGCATAGTTTTTATTTCCTTTCTTGCCTTTAAATTTTGACATATGCACTAAATCTACAAATACTTGTTTAAGTGGTTTGTCCGACCATATCGTATTCCATTTATCGGTCGGTAATCTTTTTTGGTAATGTATTTCTAATGCTTGTTGTTCCTTTCTTTCATCCTCATCTTCGGGTTCAGCATTTTGTGGATGGCTATGTTTGCGGTCCATCGAAACTTTTAGAAAAAAGTTACACAAAACTTGGGTTTGATTGCGAAGCCTTGCTTCTCAAAGCAAAAAAAAGTTTGCCCTTTCTAATACTTTATCACACTTAATCCTTTATCCTTATATATTAATCTTTCTTCTTTTTCTATTTCAAAATAATAATAAGAACAAAACTCATACATATAAAACCAATCAAAACTATCATCAATTGCTGTAATCTGTCTATTCGCTAAACACAGAGTTAATCCACACACATAGCAACTATTGAAATCGTAATCACGATGATTATATAAATACTCCATAATGTGTAAACGAACATCTAATGGAAGGTTTTTTATTTTGTTCATAGACCAGAGTTTTTTGGTGAAGGTTCATATATTAGAACTTTAAAAATATCTTCGAAACATCATTGTTTTTCTGTTTTGGTTTCTCGGGTTGTTGGTTATAAACATTAACTGATATATTTGATTTCTTACCTTTACCCTTCTTAGGTTTAGGCTCTTCCTCTTCTTCCTCACTTTCGCTTTCGCTATCCTCGCTTTCTTCTTCCACTTTCTTTTTTACAACTTTCTTTGCCTTCTTCTGTTTAGTCTTAAGTTTCATACCCGCAACACGTCGTGCAACAATATCTACAAAGTCCTGTTCGACCTCTTCCTCGTCCGAACGGCTTTCCTCACTTTTCTCACCATCTCTACCATCTATCATATCCCTCGCCAACTGCTTCTTAGCAGTATGTTCCATCTTTTCGTCTGCAGTCATTTCTTTTACATTCTTAGCCTTTTCCTCCGCGAGTAATTCCTTAGCCCTCTCAATCTTTCTCTGCCTCGCATACTGTTTCTTCATTACAGTCGCTTTTTCAAGGTTCTTTATGGCAATCTCTCTATTACCTCTCGGCATTCTCGGTTATATATCTAACCAAAACTAATTTTTATTCTGATTAATTATTATCCAAAATATATACAATGAGTCAATATAAATCTCTCTTAGGCTTGAATGAAATCTCCACAGATAGCCTTTCAATCGCAAACTTAGACTTAACGAACACTAATATTACAGGTTTAAACACAGACAGAGCTGACCCTGTAAATCTTTGTTACACTGACGGCCGATTCGATGCGAGGCTGGCTACCAAAAGCACAGGAGACATTAAAGAAGGAAGCCGTTTATACTACACAGAACAACGAGTGAGGGACAACGACGAGGTTAAAGCCTCAACTCAACACCGCTCTAATACATCCAATCCGCACCAAACCAGCCTAGTTAATCTGTTAGACATAAACATATTCGCACAAACGGTCGGCCAATACTTAACTTGCAACGATGTAGATAGCAAATGGAGAAATACCTACCTCGGTTCAATTGACACAATCTGATGTAGTCATAACCGCACCAATAGCGATGAATAGCTATCTAACATATAATTCAATAAACTGGGTAAATAAAACTTTTCCGATAAATGTTGATGAATCAGGCAATATTAGTATGGGCGGATATTTGAAGATAACAGGAGTTAATTTATTGAATACAAAAGATGTTGATGATTGGATAACAGAACACATAGCGAACAATGCGAAAGTGTCAGCGGATGGTTCAATTAATACACACAGCGATGTATTAATAACAGGCACACCCACAGATAATCAATTGCTTATTTATAGCACGGGACAATGGAGAAATGTGGCATCGCCTTTTCTGAGATTAGACGGCACCGTTAATATGGCAGGAGCGCTAAATATGGGAGGATTTAACATAACGAATGTGGGCACGGTTGACAGCATTGATGTTTCTGCCCTTGATGCTGCTGTGGTTAAACTAACAGGAGACCAAACCATAGGAGGAACAAAAACGTTCAACAACCAAATTTCGATGGGGACTAATCTGGTTCCAACGTTAGCAGACCATGTAGCTAACAAAAAATATGTTGATGATAATTGTGAAACTAACAACAGACCAAACAATAGCAGGAACGAAAACATTCAACAACCAAATTTCAATGGGTACTAATCTGGCAGACTATGTAGCTAACAAAAAATACATTGATGATAATTGTGTGAAATTAATAACAGACCAAACAATAGGAGGTACTAAAACATTTACACACGGTTTAACCGCAAACGATAAAATAACAACTGCAATAGACAAACCAATAATCATAGGAAGAACAACAAAACCAGTAGGAGCAACAGGAGGACTAGAGTTATACGGCACATCATCTAATTTAGCAGGTCCGCACATACAAATAGTGACTAGTCAAGACAATCATCCAGCTCTTCAATTACTTACTTGGACACATGACAACATTACATTAAATTTCGATTGTTATAACACAAACTGGATATCAAGCCACTGAACATCAAATTATCAAATTTCAAAAAGTGGATGCAAATTAAATTTCTCATATGCGAATATAAAGGCAGGTAATATTATAAGTTGGACTACTGGGCTCACTTTGGATAACGCAGGTTTATTAACAAAAAAGGCAATAACGGCGAGTGGGGCGATAACAGCGAATGCGGGAGTATCAACGACAACATTAACAGCAAGCGGATTATTAACAGTAGATGGAGGTTGTAAATTATCTATTCAAAATAAAGTAGATGGAGGAAATGGGCAAGGCATATTTCTTTGGGATACGGACAATCCGAGTTGGGGGATTTATATAGCAACTCCCGGAGCGAGTAAAAGTTTAATAGGTTTAGTAGGAGCATTAGAAGTAGCGGGAAATGATTTTAGTTTGTATGGCTTTCGTTGTAGAGTTGCTAACGATGCTACGATGAGTTTTATATGGGAAAATTCAGGTGAGCAACTATTAATGTCGTTGAATGGACTTAATGGGATTTTATGGACAAAAGGATTAATAACGGCAAGTGCGGGAGTATCAACAACCACACTCACGGCGAGTGGAGAGATAAAGGCAAATGGTGGGTTAAACATGAATAGCCAAAATATTACAAATACTGACTCACTAAATGGGAGAGTTGTTTCAACTTTATTTACAGAACACGATGCGAATAAGGCGAAAGTGTCCGCCGATGGATCTATTGATGCACACAGCGATGTAGTTATTACGACACCAGCAAACGGCCAATTATTAACATACAACGGCACAAACTGGGTAAATTCCACTGGGTCTCTGGCTTTCCTTGCTTTATCAGGCGGAACCATGACGGGGGATGTAAAATATGGGGCTTCTACTTTTACTCTATACACAGCCCCGCAGGCTATGACAACTAATAATTCAGGTGGATTTGTTGCTTCTGCTTCTAATAAATACTATCCAGCATATTATGCTTTTAATGCCGACCAGAACGCGCCCGCACGCGCGTAGCAGAGCTCTGGCTGTACTCCGCGTGCCTGGAGGCCCTGGCGGGACACTGCTTTCGGAACGTGGAGGTGGACCGGGCCATCATCACGCTGACCTGTGGCCTACGGCAGGCGACCGCGCTCCTGCCAGCGGTCTTCCCCTGTATCAAGTGGCTGGAGCTGTGGTACGGCCGGAGCGAACTCCCCCGGGCCGAGCTGCAAGCCGTGGCCGAGCTTCGTTGCTTGGAGCGTCTGGGCCTCTCTGGCTGCACGGAGCTCACGGACGGGCTCGCGGGGCTGTCGGGGCTGCATAGCCTGCAACGCCTGGAGCTCTCCGGCTGCCATCGGCTGGAGGACGCGGGGCTCAAGGGGCTGTCGGGGCTGTGCGCCCTGCGGCACGTTAACCTCGGGGGCTGCAACCGGCTCACGGACGCCGGCCTGGCCCACTTGTCCAGGCTGCACAGCCTGCGACAGCTTGACTTATCCGGCTGCCACCAGCTCACGGGCACCGGCCTGGCCCACTTGTCCCGGCTGCACAGCCTGCGGCAGCTTGACTTATCCGGCTGCCACCAGCTCACTGACGCCGGCCCCCCCCACTTGTCCCAGCTGGACAGCCTGCGGTACCTCAACCTGTCCGGCTGCATAGTGCTCACGGACGCCAGTCTAGCCCGCTTGTACGGGCTGCACAACCTGCGGTACCTCAACCTGTCCGGCTGCCGCCTGCTCCTGGACGCCTGCCCCCCTTTTCCGGACAGCACAGCCTGCGGTACCTGAAGCTCTCCGACTGCGTATCGCTCACGGACGCCAGCCTGCGGTACCTGAAGCTTGTCCAGGCTGCGCGGCCTGTGGCACCTAGACCTGTCCGGCTGCCACCAGCTCCTGGACGCCAGCCTGGCCCACTTGTCCGGGCTGAGCAGCCTGCGGTACCTCAACCTGTCCGGCTGCGACCAGTTCACGGACGCTGGTCTGGCCCGCTTGTCCGGGCTGCAGGGCCTGCGGCAGCTAGACCTTGCCTACTGCGACCAGCTCACGGACGCCGGCCTGGCCCACCTGTCCGGGCTGCGCAACCTGCGGCGCCTAGACCTGTCCGACTGCCACCGGCTCACGGACGCCGGCCTGGCCCGCTTGTCCGAGGCGCCGCGCCTGCGGCTCGTGGCGCGCTAGCGGCAGTGTCCCCGGCGCCCCGGCAGGAATGGATCAACCGGGCGGGCTCGCCGTCCCCCCCTCCCCCCCGCCTGGTTGGCCGGAGGTACCCCACTCCCCTCTTTCTCTCTCTGGTCAATGACATAAACTAGGACTTACTCCTGCTGCTTCTTTTATTGACTCGTACTGGCTACCTTCAAGGGTTCCGGCACCTGGGCCGGCTCCGGCCGGGGCGCTAGGCCCCGCAGGCTCCCGATCCAGTAGTCGCACTGTTGGGTATGGAGGGTCCAACTCCGGCGCAGCTGGTCTAGCGCCGGCAGCTTCTTGTGCACGCGGGCGAGCCGCTCGTGCAGTTCGAGCGCGTCACAATCCGGCGGCGCCGGCGGCCGGTTGGCCTTGAGACTGTAGGTGTCGCAGACGTCGCGCAGGAAGCCGGCGAAGTCGGCGTACGCCAGGGCCTCGCGTGACGGGTGGTGCCGGAGCACCTGCACACGGAAGAGGTACTCGCCGCCTACCCCCGGGCACACGTCCTTGTGCTGCAAAAAGTCTGAGCCGTTCAGGCTCAGCGCGCGCAGCACGGGCCACAGCTTGTGGCCGGCGCGCAGCCGCTCGTGGGTGCGGGCTAGGTCCAGCAGGTGCTTGTGGTAGAAACGCAGCCAGAGCCTGCTGCCCCGACCGGCGGGCGAGGCCAGCAGCAGCAGGCCCAGCAGCCAGAAGTCGGTGTCGGTGGTTTCCACCGCCGCCAGCGCAGCGCGGCCGTGCAGCGACCACCACCGCAGCGCCCACCCAAAGCACCCCACGTCGGCCTCGCCCGCCGTCACGGGCGCCCAGGGCCCGTCCCCCGCGTGTTTTTCCCACGCCTTGGCGCCGGCCGGCAGGCGCCAGCAACACCCCCCGCCGAGGTCCAGCAACACCCCCCGCCGAGGTCCAGCACCACGTCCGTGCCCGCGCGGGCCAGCCGGTGCCGCAGCCAGTCCTGCCCCAGCAGGAGCTGTCCCAGGTGCCTGAGCAGCAACGCGCGCGCGGTGCGCTCCCCCAGCAGGTCTTCGACAAAGGCGCCGGGCACGACCACCGCGCCCCCCGGCTGTACATGCAGGATGCGTTCGGTGCCGGGGTCGATGGCGAGCTCGCCGGCCGGCAGCTTGACAAACGGGCTCTTCTTCTCCAGGGCCCGGACCCGCCTGGCCTGCGTCTCGGCCTTGAGCCGGGTCACGTGCTCGGGCTTGTCGGCTACCAGCACCAGCAGCGCGGGCGCCGCGCCCCCCGCCCCCGTCCAGTACTCGAGCGTGTGCGTGAGCAGGCCCGCGGCGAGCCCGGGCCACAAGCACACATTGGCCGGCGTACCGGGACGGGCCTGGCGGGCCTGGTACGCCAGCACCTGCAACTGGACCAGCGTGTCCTGCACTACGGCCACGGGGCCCAGCTCCCCGAGCGCACCGGCGGGGTGCTCCAGCCGCGAGGCCTCCAACTCGGCGGGGCACAGGCGCCCCAAGGTCTTCCAGCCGTCATACAAGCCCATCGAGGGTGCAGGTGGAGCAAGGCCGCCTCCTGTTTTCTGGGCCGGCCCTGGCTGACGTGGCCCGAGGGGGCACGGCCCCTCCCCCCCCCCCCCCCCCCCCCCCCGCGGACCGCGCCCCCCCCTACCGGCACGTGCCGGGCGGCGCCCCCCGCCCCCCCGGCCACGCCCCCACCCCGGGGTGGTAGCGGCGCGCGCCACCCTCCCCCCCCGGGTGGTCTTTCCCGTGCCCCGCGGCCGCCCGGCGGTCTCTCTCCCCCCCCCCCCCTCTCTCTGCCGGCCGGCGCCGCCGGGCCCGCGCCGGCCGGGGATAGCTCGTAGCCAGTTCACGCGACCGTCACTTGCTTTATTGAGCCGTGGTTGAGGCTGACGCGGGGAGGAGGGAGAGGGGGGGGGGGGGGGCTACAAGAGGAACAGAGCGGGGGCATGGCTGGATCCACTTGAGGCTGGAGTACGTGGCGCCGGGGCCGGAGAGCGCGAGCGGGGGCAGGTTCTGGAAGCAAGGGTCAAAGGGGGGATCCTCCTCCGGGGATCCTCCTGGTCGCGGCCCGGGGCCTGTCCTGTGCAGCCGTGGTACGGATCGGCCGGGCCGGGCGCTGGCTCGGGCGGCAGCCGCCGGCGCTGGCCCGACGCCGGTCCTGGCTGGCGTAGGCGTGGGGGCAGGGGGCGCCGGTGAGGCCGCGGGGGGGGGAGCCGCGGGGGGGGGGGGGGGGGGGGGGGGGGGGAGCCGCGGTGGCGGGGGCTGGGTCACCGACGACTGGCGTCGCCGCGGCGGGCAGGCTAAGAAGAGGGACGGTGGCGGCGCTGCACTTCCCTGCTCGTCGCGGGGGGGTCGCCACGCCGAGGGCGGCTGGCCGGCCCACGTGGAGAGCTAGCTCCTCTCGTTGGAGGTAGCGCTCGGGGCTCGTGTTTTCTGTAAAAAGCTTAGTTTAATAAAAAAACCAAAACGCAGCTAATTCTTTTTTCACTTCATCCGAATTAGGCTTTCTTTTCGCCTGGATTTCAGTCACCTAGGCCTCCGGGGACGACGGCGAGCACAGCGCAATGCTGTTGTGGCCGTCCGGGTAACCAACAAGCATGAACACCTTTGGGGCGCAGCGGCCGTGAACGTGATATGCGAGGCTGTGGAGGAGATTCTTTTCTTCTTCCGGGGTAGGTTTGCTTGGTACCAGCAGTGCCGCGGTCTGGATCTGGCTCGGGTTTGGCCCCCCGATGGACTTGATGTGGGCAGCACAAGCGGTGTCGTTCTTGGGCGGCCACAGAATGCCATAAAACGTGTTTGCTGCATCCGTGCAGCCATGCCTTTCCGCCTCGTTCGCTACTTGCTGCACGAAGAGCTGACGCACGTCCTGAGGATATGGTTGGGCCTGGACGGCACAGCGCGGGTGTTGCGTTTGGTGCTCTTTGTGGACCTCGAGCAAGCCATCAATTTCGTCTGCAACCATGATCGTTCGTGCGTACGTGATTTCGTCAACGATTTTGTAGGCAGTGGGGTCGGGCAGGCGTTCTTGCCAGTGCTGCTCAATCGTCTCTTTTACGACGTACGCGTACGAGGTCTGAAATTCTGCAAAATCTTTACCCAGCCAACCTTGTAGCTTTGCTGGCGCATCCGCCATTTTTATGGAAAGCTGCTTACCAAACCTGGCCACGACAACCTTGTAATTTCGCTCTACCAGGCCCTGCAAAGTTTGTAGCTCGGCTTTGACCTGAGGCCTGGCCTGAGTATAAGCGCACGGGTACTTGTCACAGTGCTCCTTCCCCAGCCTGCCAGTGGAGTCAACGTAGCCCGTAACATAGTTGACCAACTCTACGCCCAGCTGGCGCAGCACGTCGCGCTGACTAAGAGTACCTTTGGCTTGATCGTACAGCCGTTCGGCTTCGGCGTGCAGGAGCGCGAACATCACAAAAACCCGGAAGCAAGGCTGATAACCACCCGCATCTTTTGCCGAACTATTGAGCACGTCAGTTCCTATTTCCGTAGTTGCGGAGAAGTCTGGGAAAACGTCCTTGTACTTTGGCCAGCCTGCATCGTCTTTCTCGAAGCCAGCTTTGTTGGGAGGAGCAGGTGTGGTAACCATGAGGTAACCACTGCCGCTAGACTTCGGGGCTGCTCCACCGCCGCTTGGGGGCGTGGTGAGCGGTACTGAACCACCGTTTCTAAAGGCAGTGGTAGTTGAGCCTGCGACTGTGGCGGACACGTTGTTTGCAGGCTGAATGGTTACAAATGCACCGTTAAGGTTTAGCCCTGGACTCGTTGTCTCTGGCAAAGGCTGCCCCAGCAAGAACGTGTACAGGGTCTAGACGTAGACATCTAGGATCTGAATCGCAGCGTAGTCACAGAATGTGTGGACCTGTTGCAATTTCGCTTGGGCTTCGTGCAGGCTACTGAAGAAATTGATGGTGTTGTCGTTTCTGTAAAGAATCAGGACGCCGAGCCCGTACAGGCGCGTGTTGGCCGCGCCCACTATCAATCTGGCTGAGCCGTCGGACAAGGGAGCCCGCGCAGTCGCGGCTCTAGTGCTGGCGGACTTCCCGCCCGCGGGCGCTAGGGCTCTGGCATTGACGCGCCACTCGCTTTGCGGGGGATATTTTAGTTCATACATGGGCCGGCAGAACTGGGGCCCGCGATGTTCGCGGTCGATCCCCACGTCCCGCGGGTTTTTGTAATCGCGTGAAACCGGGTCATATCCAAAACTTAACCCGCAGCTCTCCGTAGTAGCTTTGGCTGGGTCTTGTATTTCGGCAGCGGCGCGCGCGGCCCCCTCGTGCATCGCAGTCTGCGCATTCTGGCCCACGTGCAACGGGAAGGTCAGCCGTCTGAACAGATCAATGTCTGCAGCGCAGAACAGGTTTCTGGGCAGGGTCCACTTCGAGTCCCGGTGCTTAATAGCATTCACGTGGCATTTAGCAAATTCCTCCACCGTTGGCCAGATGTACACAAACGCATTCTCGTGGCGGCACGGCTGATTACAGCAAGGGTGCATCTTGTCGCGTTTCACCGCGTACAGATTTTCTGGTGCGCCGTCGACCCTGTGGCACACGCCGTAGAGCCCATTCTTAGTGAAGCCGAGCGTTGCCGCCTCGATGATGTGCACTCGGAAGCCTTTGCACGCTAGGTCGGCCGCCGTGCGAGCGACGGCGCCCTCCGCGTCGAAGCCGACAATCACTACCTCGTCGACTCTCTGTGCCTGGAAGATTTCCGGCAGCGTATGTCCGTTGCATTCTACGGGAGTTATGCCGTCGTTCGCGTACACGGCCGACGTTTCGCCCAGGCCTGACCGCTGGTTCTTGTAAAAGAGCGTACAAGCGAGGGCGTCGCCCGCTTGTGGCGAAAAGACCGTCGTGAACTTGTCATCGTCGATGGCTGAAGTCTTGGTGTAGGCTTGTTTGCCCGGAGATTTGAGATAACCAAGCTTTACCGTTTGTTCCCAAGCATTGCCCTTTTCTTGCGGCACTTTTATGGCGGTTGGGCCGGTGGTGGCGCTCGTACAGTAAGGCTCTAGATATTCCAGCACGCGGGAACGCAGATCAGCAGGCTGGCCATAGGCCTCGTATTTTGGTTCCGTTATAGTCACAGGATTCTCAACTTTGTCAGGACTCTAGATGTATTTTACACTGTCTTTTTGATCAGTAAGGCCTGACACTTGTGCTGGCGCTGGATTTAGCACAGAGTTCTGGAACCAGAGCTGCTGTGATGGAAACAGATCTATCACAAACGTTGCGAGCTTGTAGGGCATAAGGCGTAGGGTTTGCTCGATAGCTAGCAGCCGGTCTACGCTTTTGGCAGGGTCGGTTTCGCAAACACGCGGGTGCTTTCCTGCACTGTCAAGATACACCGCTTGTGGAGTCATGACCAGAACACCTTGGCCCGCAGGCTTATGCACTGCATTGAAACACGCGACCCCTGGTATGCGCTGAGACATCGTTTCTATCTTTTGCAGTACTTCTCCTCTTTTTGTTTGATTTTCTTTGGGTGCTGTTCTTGTTGGCGAGAAGTCGAAGGGAAGGAAAAATTGACTGGGGCTTTTTTCTACACTCTACCCTTTTACCTACTTAAACAAAAAATCTAAACCGTGCCTGTCCCGACTTTTTCTTGCCCACTTCTCTCTCGCTCCCCCCCCCCCTGTTTTCTGCTTCTTATTTTTTGTTTTCCAGCCTTTTTCTCAAGCATCCTGCTCGCCCCCCCCCCCTCCGCTCCCTTCGCGTCGATTTTTTTCGGTCTTCGTTTTTTTTCCAGTGGTTTCTCCCCTCCCGTCTCTCCCCCCCCCCCTGACCGCGAATGACAAGAGAGGTTTCGTCCATTGGCGCGGAAATGTCATGGTCGGCAAGGAAGGGGACGGCACCCCTCCCCGCGCGCTTGCCCCCCCCCCCCCCACTCACTATCTTTTCCTATCTTTCATGGCTCTCTCTCTGTATATATTTTTTGGCTTTCTTTGCATTCCTCCGTTTCTGTCACGTACACGTCTAATTTTTTTTGCGAGGCCGTCATAGCACCAGTCTGCTTTTTTTGTTCTTCTTGGTGAAACAGACACAGACGAGAGGCGGGGGGAGAGGGCTGTTCACGTCTGAGCGCCTGTGCTACCCCCCGCCGTGAACGGCATGACCACCCGTGTTCTCTCGGACGATATCACCGGCGTCCGGCGTTGGCAATTGTTGTGCCGGTTGTACAGGTCCGGCTGCGCAAACAGCGGCCACGCCACCAGCGCGAAGCCCAGCGCGGCCGCCAGCGCCAGAGCTTCGCCACGACCGGCGGCGCCCGCGGCGGCGACGGCGCACGACAGCGAGATGAGCAAACAAACCGCCGGCGCGAGCCTGGGCAGGCCGGCGGCCGGCGCGAGCGGTTCGTACGGCGGCTGCACGCGGATCGCGGACTTCTGCCACAGCCGCCGCGCGAAAACTACCGCGGCCCCCAGCGCCAGCGCCAGCGGTACCACGAGCCACGCCGCCACCACCGACTTCACGGCCGCGACTGTCATCACCGTGTAGGCCACGAGCAGCGCCAGGGCGCAGGCGCACTCCAGCAAGTCGCGGCCGGGGTCGTAGGCGCGCGCGAACAGGAGGAGCACCACGGAAAACACGGCCGCCTCGCTCAGCGCCCAGCCCACGGCGGGTTGGCGGCCGCGCGCCCAGGGCAGCCAAAAAAAGATGGTCCACAGCATCGCGCGCAGCAGCGCCAGGCACGCCACCGTCCGCGGCCGGTCGGTGTTGAGCACCGCAGTGCTGCTGTAGCCCACGATCACGGCGGGCGGCGGGCCCTCCGCGACATTCGCAGCGCGACGTGGCGCGAGGCGTCGGAGGCGCAGCCACTGCTTGCAACACAGGGTCACCAGCACCAGCGCATTGCCCCAGTGGAAAGCGAGCCAGCCAATCTTGCTCGCGTTCTCCCGTCCGGACGACATCTTGCCAACAGACAGGACAAATAAAGCCTGCTGCACACCCTTCCCAAAAAAATTTGGTTTGGCTTGCACCCCACACTCTGCCGTTCCCCCGTTTACGACACAAAAAGGGAGCGTGGGGGGGGGGGGGGGAGACTCCCTGTTTTCCTTCCTCTTCCCCCCCCCCCCCACTTTTCCCTCCGTTGAGCGCAGCGCGATCGGGGGGGGGGGGGGGGGGACGGGACGGGGGCGCGACCAGAAAAGAAAACTACCAGTGGCAATCCTCCCTGGCAAAAAGCCCCTTCTCCCACTATCCCCCGCCCCGGTAGGCCGTTTTTGCACAAAGTAAGTCACCTTTTCTTTTTTTCTTCCCGCTCCGGTACTAGGCTGTTTTGCACAAAGTCACTTTTTCCCCCCGTCGCTTGTAGCTCTTGCACGGCCGGTCCGCCTTCTCTTCATCTCAGAGCCGGGAACTTTTTTTTAGTAAGTAGGTGTGGCCCGCACGTAAAAGAATTTTTTAATTCTCACGGCCCTTGTTCTTCTTCTTCGCCTTCTTCGTCTTCGTCCTCCCCGACTTTTGGTAGATGATGTTTGATCTCGACTGGCTTTTGTTTGCCGTCGGTGTACTGGGGTTTGTTTTCGGCTAGCGGGATGATGTCAACTCCCGCGGCTCTCGGCTGCAACAACAAGAGCCACGTACTGGCCAGCAGGCCGAGCGTGGCCGAGAAGGCCAGCAGGCGCGCCCCTTTCATGTGCTCCGTGATCGCGCCCAGGGACCCCAGCACACACGAACCGTACAGCACAGCGGCCACCTTGCCAATCAGCCAGCCCTTGGGCCGCCGCGGGGCCAGCGACGCGTACTGAGAGCCGGCTTTCTCCAGCAGCCGCCGGCAGCCGCGCTGTACGGCCGGAATGAACAGCAGCGCGCGCGCGACGGGCGGCAGGGCCCAGGCCGCCGCCGCCGATCCCGCCGCCAGCGCCAGCGCCGCTGCCAACGTGTACATGACCGCGCAGCCCAGCGCCAGCGAAGTGGAATTCTGCAGGTACGGCTTGTCGTACAGGAACAGCCCGGCGCAGACAAACAGCAGCTCGCCGGCCGCCCATGGCTGGCTTGCGATTGGCTCGGAGCCCTCGTTGGTCCAGGGCAGCCAGAAGAACGCGTACCACACCGAGTAGTGCAGCAGAGCCGCTAACGCCACGGCCGCGCGGTATTCCGTGCGCACAAAACACGGCCGGCGCCACGCCGCGGCGGCTACGAGCAGCAGCGCGCTCGTGCTGTTGACGACGATCCACGCGATCATGTTCTTGTCGAGATTCTCGGCCTTGGGCAGCGCCCACTGCACGCGTTCGGTCCAGCTCATCTTGTGGTCCGGATTTCTTTTCTTTTTGTTGTTTTGTGTTTTCCTCCTTTTTTGCGCTCCTGGTTGGCGACTTTTTTTTGGGGGGGGGGAGGAAATGAGGATTTTGCTTTTTCTTGCCAAGAAAGACTGCGCAAAAGTGGAGAAGGGTGGGAGGGAGGGAGGGTTAGGAAGAAAAGCCAAATCGATTTGGTTACGAACGCCCAAATCCTATCTCTCGGCGGCCCCCCCCCCCCCCCGCAAAGCTTCGCCCCTTCCCACAGTTGGTAGAGAAAAAATCACCCCCCCCCTCTCTCACTCTCTCCTTGATCCGCGCGTCTGGTTTTTGCGTGTGTTTGTGGGGGGGGCCGTGGCTGTATTCTTTTCTTTTTTTGGTGTTTGGCCCCCCCCCCCCCGCCCGCGATCCTTTAGTTTTTGGGAGGTTGGGGGGAGAGGAGGGGATTTGTGCCTGTAGGTTTTTCTTGCAGGTGTGCGTGGTGGGGGTGTGCAGGCACGGCCGTTGCGATGATGAGGCAACACGCGTGTTATCTGCTGGCACCCGCACGTGCGGCCCAGGTCGCGAACGAGCGGCGAGCTGGCAAAGCTACCTGGACTGCACGCTCAATTTGCTACCACCCGCGTGCTCGAGGCCCGAGGTGAAATACTACATCCTGGCGTTCTGGCGCCAACCAGCCGGCAGCAACGTGCTCGAGTTTATTCTGTGCTACAGCTTCCAGCTGACAAAGGTGTTCCAAGAACTCCAAGAGATGTACCGGCGCAGTTTTAGCAGGGCGTGCTCGTTCCCGCTGCTAGAACTGTTGGTCCGAGAAATGCGCCTGGTGGAGCGAGCGGTCCACTGGCAGGCCCAGAGGTTCTTCCGGGAGCTCGGCCGAGAGCTCAGCTCTATCGTGTACGCCGAAAACATCATGGCTGGTAGCTGGGCCGGCAGCCTGCACGCCCCGGCGGTCGTGCACGCGGCAGCGTGGAACGACCTCCAGGCACTGCAGTACCTGACGGTTGTGGCCAGGGTTGATACCTCGTGGTGCAGCCAGAGCTGTTCGCTGCTGCAGCTGGCCATGCAACCCGTCGTGCCCCGTGCTGTCCAGGACGTGCAGGCCGCCGTAGACGTCGTTCTGCAGAGCCCCCGTCTGCTGGCCCCACACGTGGCTTCGGGCATCGCGTTCTTCTGTGTGATGCACCACAATTCCCAGGAACCTGCACGGGTGCTGAACGGCGCCCTGCGCGCCGCCGCCCGGCGCCGTTTCAACCCGATCCGCTTCTGCCAAGTGCGGGGCCCCAGCCTCCTGGCGCTCATGAGCGCCGCGGGGCTGGCGAGCCCAAATCCGGAGCTCCTACGGTTGCTGCTGAGGCACGGGGCCGTGTACAAGGCCGGCAGCTCTACGCCGGAGCAACGTGACCTGGTTCGCGCTTGGCTAGCCCGCCTCGACGTCGACGACGAACTGCTTGCGGGCGCCGGCTGGCGCTGCTCAGCCTAGACACCAGTGCCAAGGAAACGGAAGAACTCAGGGCCTGGCGGCTAGGCGCGGGCTCCGCGCTCCTGCGGGCCGAACTCGTCGTGCCGCCCGTCCCAACCCTCGCACGGCGGCCAAGCTAACGGACATGTGTTAGGGGAACACACCAAACAAAAAAAAGGAAAGGAGACACGCACTAGAAATTTTAAAATTAAAAAATGCCTTGGAGTTCATAACAGCTCTCCGGCGCTTTGTCTGTCTGTCTGTCTGTCACGCCGTCGAGATCGACAGGAGGTCGCTGCAGCTCTCGGCGCGCCGCGCCCGCCTGCGCTTGACGGCTTCCGCGCGGGCCTCGTGGTAGATGCGCAGTTGACAGGCGCACAGCCACAGCTCGGAAAAAGCGAGCAGGCTGCTGATAGTAGCCAGCAGTAACGCGGGCGGGCCGCTGCAAGAAATCGTTGCGAGCGTGACCCACACAAGCGCATACAGCACTTGCAAGGCCTGGGCGCAGAACAGCCACTGCAGCGTGAGCCTTGCCTGCGCGCGGACGTACGCCACCCGGGCGGCCACGCAGGGGCACGTTGTGCAGACCACCGCGCGCCTGACGCGCCATCCAGCGCTGGTCCCGATTTAGTCTGTGCAGGTTCAGTGCCTGGTAAGCTGCCGTGGTCGCTTGGACCGGCCAGGCCGACTTGTACAGCGCAAAGGCGGCCGCACCCACGTGCACGGACAGCAGCGCTACGCCAGCGCACGAGAGTTTCTCCGCGTTGTGCTTGCGGCCAAAGCCCAGCAGCCCGGTGGGCGAGCGGGCATGTAATTCGGCCCGCACCGGCCAGATCAGGGCCAGCACGCAGGCCTCCGCGATATTCCGGTAACGCGGGCAGGCGTGCGAGCCGGGTGCCCGCGACAGAAGCAACACGCACAGGTGCGCCGTGGTCCAGCCAACTAGCAACGCCACGACCGGCACGGTGCGAGCCCCCGGCAGCGGGACCAGCAACAGACGGAGCATGCAGGCCATGCCCAACGGCACTGAACACAGGGCCGCCACTGTGCTCGCTGCCTCTTGCATCCCTGACCGCTTTCTTTTTTTTTTGGGGGGGGGGGGGGATTGTCTCTTTCTTTTTCTTTCCTTGGGCCTGGCGAGTTTGCGCTTTTTGTTTTTCTACCCCTTTAATTTGGCCGTCGCGGTTTTACGTGGACCGCAAGAAAGCCACTAGTACGAGGAATTAAAAAAAAAGGATTTGCTCCCGCCCGCTACTTCTCGATTCCCTCTACTTTTTTCCCGCCCCTCCGACCCTTGCGCACAAAGCTAACGCAAATTGCCGAAATCTTTCTGAGCTTGTCCGGAACCCGGCAAACTTGGCGACGAAACGATTTTCGCCGCAAACTTCGGAAAATTTGTGCGAAACGGCTTTCGACGGATTCTGCGGCTACCGACCTGCTTTTTTTTTAGCGAAGAACATTTCGGCAATCGCGTTAGCTTGGAGAGCAAAAAAACCGGGAGACGACGGCGGGCGGGGAAATTGCAAAAAAAAAAAGCACAAATTTTCCCCGCCCGCCGTCGTTTCCCGAATTTTTGGCTGTTCAATTAAACTCATTGCCGAAATGACAAAAAAAATTTAAGTTCCGGAAACCGGTAAACTTCACGACAAAGTAGCTTCTGGTCGTCTTTTGCGGCAAATTTGTGCGAAACGGCTTTCGACGGATTCTACGGCTACCGACCTGCTTTTTTTTTAGCGAAGGACATTTCGGCAATCGCGTTAGCTTGGAGAGCAAAAAAATCGGGAGACGACGGCGGGCGGGGGAAAATTTTCTGATTTCTGTCATTTTCCCCGCCCGCCGTCGTCTCCCGAATTTTTTCCTCTGCAACCTAACGCAAATTGCCGAAATGACCAAACTTTTTTTTTTAGTTCCGGAACCCGGCGAACTTGGCGACAAAAACGACCCATACACGAGGGGCCGCCTCCCCCTATATGGACACCTTAGGCGCTGAAGTTTGATTTCGGAACAGTGAATGGTAGCGCGGGGACTTCGGCTTCAATGTTAACGGGCTCGTTGTCTGGTGTCAGCAGCGGCAACGAGGGCTTGCCTTTGAAAAGATTATATTGTAGCAGCTTTTTCATGAACTCGTACGCACTCTCAGTACTGCCCAGAGCCTCGTAGACATTCCTGTGTAGCGGCCCGAGCTGTGTAATTTTAGGCGGGCCGTCGGTAGGCAGCGAACAAAAGGACCTGTACTTATCTTTTACGATCAGCATGTTCAACCACCTAAGCAGGCAAGCAAACGCTAACTGCTGGCGAAAGCCTAGGGTCGAATGGCGAATGTTAAAAAAGGGCGGCCCCAGCAACTCGATGCACGGGCGTAGGTACGCATGCAGCAGCATCGGGAGCAAGCCGTTCGCGCGGTTGCTCAGCATGAAGAAACTATTCTCGATCCTTGCCCCGCTCCGGGCAAACGCGTAACCGTGCGTGCGCATAGAAGCGAGCACTGCACTGCTCCAGAGCTCGGCGGGGCGCACTGGCCTGACGTTGATTTGCGTCCACACAAACACCCATTCCTCGCTGCTAGGACGCCGGCGCAGGTCCCACCAAGCTTCAAACATGCGCCGGAGATCGGTCAGAACGTATTCATAGCCCTTCCAGTCTTTTCCGGACAATTTCCTAGCTAGATTCGCTGCTAGGTCACGTTCAGGGAAACAATTAGAGCACCGCTGCGTTCCCAGTATTTCCTTTTCTACGCAGCGCCACTCCCAGACGCGCTTCTGTTCTAGTCCCTTACTCGTCGCGTCGTGCCAGAACTGCACACCAGCAAACGAGCTTTGGTCTTTGTGCAGTTCGTGCCAATCTGTCAGCACGGCCTCAAAACTCAGAAGTTGGGCACATCTATCGAAATCGTGGCACCGCTCGCACCGCTTGCGGCCCGTAGCGCGCGGCAGCTCGCGCCGTCGTGCCCGTCCAGCACCAGCGCCCGTATCCCGCCGGACCGCGTCTCTCCTAATGTTTGTGTGTGGCGGGCAATGGCGGCGTTGCAGAGTTCCTTGAACTTCGGGTCCCTCAAGTTGTTGAACGTGTCAAGGGCGCGGGGCTTGGCGTGGCTCTGCCCGTCAATGGCGGCGGCCGCCGCGCGTAGTTCTGCGTCGAACAGCGGCACGGGCGCGTACTGGCTCCTGCCGTGCCAGCGGTCCCCGCCGCGGTAGATGATTTCGGCCCACAGCACTCCGTCGATCTCTCTGGCGCGCTTGCCGACCTGGTACTCGTGCGCGTGGTACCTTACCTTTTGCAGCTTGCCGCCCAAGATTGCCCGCGAGATCAGCTCGGCACCGCCTGTTACTTCCCACGCCAGAAACCAGGCGGCGCGGCTTTCGCTGGCCAGTGTTTCGTCGTGCCACTGCACGCGCGCGTTTGCCTCGACCGAGCCGCCGCCCCTTCGGGCCTCGCGGACCGCCGTGGCGCGCGACTCGTACTCGGTGGGCCAGTACGATATAACCAAGGCACCGTCGGGCGGGCCGTCACGCAGCTCGCGCACTTCGAAGCCGTGCGCCTGGGACCTGCGCGTCTGCTTCTTCTTCGCGCCCTCTGTTGGCTGGATGTCGCGCGGCGGTCTGGTGTGCAGCTTCACGGTGGATGGACGCCTGGCCTTCATAGTGGGGGGCGAACTCGGAGAGACTTTTTGCTCGGTGTATTTAATGGCCCCTGCCTGGCCATGCCCCAGCCTTTTCGTCTCCTCGGGCGGCCGGCCTCCCCCCCCATTCAAAAAAGAAAGTTCGTGCGCGCGGGGGCCCGCTGTGTGTCGGGGTGGACGCAGGGTGGGGGGGGGGCCGCCGGGGGGAGCCTCTCACGCGCCTTTGGGGCTTTTCTTTTGTACTATCGTGCCACCAAAGAAAGACGCGTGTGTGTGTGTGTTGTGACTTGACCCCGTCGAGGGTGGGTCCCCAAGCACTGTGTCCTGAATTGTTTGCTGGCTTGCTTCTTTTTTGTTGTAGCTCATGCGGACAAGGTCGGGCCGTGCTCTTGCAAACAGCGATCCCAAGCCCAGGCAGCGCCGCGGGCCACGCCGCAGCCCTCCGGCAACGCCACCGGTGCCGTAACGGCCTCGGTGGCTTGGCCGGCGCGCCGGGCCTCGAAGATGCTTCTGAGCACGAGGGCGTCGCGCACTACCTCCCGCACGAGGGCGTCGCGCACTACCTCCCGCACGAGGTCCACGCGGAGCAGCGCTCGCTGGATGAGCAACAGTTGATCCTGTGTAACGCCCTTGTGATCTTGCAAGGAAAAGAACCTGCCGTTCGCAGATTCGCCGAGCCACTGGCTGGGAGCGGCGCAGGCGGCCGTCGTCAGGTTCAGCAGCGCCAAATGATAGCCGACCGCGAGCCTCGCGGCGGCGTAGCCGGCAACCGGGCCAGCTCTGGGCACCCAAACACTGGCCGGACAGTCAGCCGATGCGCCGCACACCTGCCGCCGCCACTCGGTCTCGTTCTTGTTGGCAATGACGACCGCCAGCCCCGGCAGTACCGTTGGGTCGGCCGGCAGCCCCACCGCCAGGGCCAGCGCGCGCCAGTTTTCTTGCAGTACTGTTCTCGCACGCGACAGCGCCGCGGGCCGCCAGCCGGACCAAGACCAGTCAACGAAGCGGCTGCAGGCCTGGTTGACCCGCCGGTCCAGCGCCACGACGGCGCTCTGCAGCGGCGTGACAACGTTGTCGCCGCGCGCCGCCAGTTCGCGTTCCGGCACCGGGTGCAAGTAACGCGTGCTCTGTTTGTCTTCGTCTAGCTGGTGCAGCCGCCCGGGGTCCAGGCGCCGCAGTTCCGCCAACGGGAAGTTCAGCTCGCGCTCGCTAAAGAACACGCCGCCGTTCGCAAACAGTACGATCGCCTGGCAACGCACGTCCTCGAAGCACACCTGGCGCTGCGCGTCGCTGGGTGCCAACACCGCGTTCGCGGTCGGGCGCGGGTACGCCGTGAGCTCCGGGAAAAGGTTCGGGCGGCACACCGTGTCGTTGTTCATTGGAAGCTGCTGCAGCCCGCCCCCGTTTGCAGAGTAGGTCAGCCCCGCCGTGCCCAGCCAGCAGCAGCCCCGCGAGTTGCAGCAACGCACTGCGCGGGTGGCCGCCGCCGATGCGACCGTGCCGACCGGGCAGTGCACCGTGCACAGCGGCAGCCCCAGCCCCGGGCGCAGCGCACAGACCGGCGGGGCGGCGCCCGTGTCGTCGGCGCCGAGGCGCCAGGCGCGCCGGTCATGGTCGGTCGCCAGCACCTCGCCCAACAGAATGCGGCCGCCACCGTCGGCGGCCAACAGGCGCCGCAACAGCAGCAGTACCGCGGCCGGGCTGTCGACGCTCGCGCGCGGGTTCGTGCCGCGCATGCTGTGCTCCAGCAGCAAGCCCCTGCTCGCAGCCTCCGGCACGTCGTCCGCCAGCCACAGCAACACCAACTCGTCCAGCGACACGAGGCCGCGGGCCGCGCAGCTCATCCCTCCAGCCGACGGGGCCAACGGCGCGTTGCTAGTGCAGAGCCGGAACGCGTCCAAATTGGCCTTCGACAGCCCGCCGCTCTGCATGTCAAGATAGCACTGGCTGTCGATCAACGCACTGGGCGCCAGCGCCTGCACGACCGGCGTCCAGTGCACTCCGCAGTCGCAGGGCACCGGCGTGGCGCTGCCGTCCACGGCACGGGTTGTACAGAACGGGTCAACCGTAGGGTCGCGCGTCCAGCCCCCGTCGCACTCGATGGTGCCGCCCGTGGCGGCGCACGCGTACGCCAGCGCCCCGCAACGGTCCTCTGTTAGGCCCAGCGTCTGCCGGGCCACGGGGCACAGCACGCGCGCCGCCGCGGCCGGTGCGGCGTTGTGGCACAGCAGGTAGTCGTCCGTCACACGCTCGTTCAGCACCATGTCCTGTTGCAGCGCGTTCAGCATTTGTCGGGACACCTGCGCCGCGACCATGGCCAGGGGCTCACACACCAGGTCCGTGGTTCCGCAACGGAAGCGCTGTTCATGGAACAGCGACAGCTCGCAGTCTGCCTCGGACCAGACCGTCGTCACAGAGAGTGCCTGCAGCGCGCTGCCCGTCCCACAGTAAGTCACGCACTGGCCCTGCAGCGCGGGGCACAGACCTCCCGCGAGGTCTGTGCCGAGCCAGCAGCCACTGGTGCTTGGCTCGTCCTGCAAACTGTCCACCCACCAGCCGCCGCCGCGCAGCTCCGGCAGGCGCACTGGCCACTCAGCTCGCACTCGTTCACGCACTGCAGCACGCTGCCAAAGTCCTGCGGGAGGCAGTGCACGGGCAGCGCGCTGCAGTACTGCACTAACTGTACCGAAGAGGCCGTTGGCCGCGCGGCACACGCGGGCGGCACCGGCGCGCGCAACACGTCCTCGTCGACGGTTAACTCGCAGTAGCTGAGCCCGCGGCCGGCCAACAGCCTTTGTACCTGCGGCCAGGACCAGCGCCACCCGTTAGCCCACACCACGGTCCCGTCGCTGGTGGCATTCGCGCTCACCGGCGCGTGCGGCAGGTCGCCGGGGCACGCCGCCAGCACGGCAGCGCACGCGCCGAGCGCCAACGCTTCGGCGTAGTCCACCGTGCAGTTGAACAGGCGCCAGCGGCCGTTGCCGCTGCAAACGTAGCGTCCTCCTGCCGTCGCGCCGCACGAAATCGATTGGCCCCCGCACGTCGCCCTCCATTGCGCGGGGCGGGACCAAGGGTAGTCGGCGGCGCAGCGCCACCAACCGGCGTTGTCCACAAATACCGGCAGCTGTGCCAGGCACAGCTCTGACCCGCAGCTCACGTTGCGCCCGGGCGGGCACGCCAGGGCAACAGACGGTGTCAGGACGGCGCTGCACCCCGCGGTCGAGGAGGGCCAACCCGTCGCCAGCTGCTGCCGCACCAGGTCCGGCTGGACTAGTGTGCAGTAGCGCACGAGGCGCGAGCAGGCCTCGCTGGCGTTAGCCGCTGCTGGCAGCAGCAGGTGGCACCAGCTGTTCGAGCCTGCAACCGCACAGCTCGCGCCCGTCTCGTTGGTCTGCCCCTGCGCCGCAGTGAGCGCGCACTGTACAAATGTCGCCCCGCACGTCCAAGTCACGTTCCGCTCGTACTGGGGTGCAGCAGCAGCGGCAGCGCAGGACGGTGGCGCGGTAGGCGCCGCGTAGTTGTCGACCGAGTCCACGAGGAAGACACAGCCCCCGACCTGCCACGCGGTTGGCGGCGTTGCGTCCTGGCGTTGCGGCGGCCGGCAGCACTGCAGCTCGCTCGGGGCCAGCAGTTGTCGGCAGTCGCCGCCGGCGGCCGAGGCCACGACCGCCGCCTGCACACCGCGCGCCAGCCAGGCCAGCCGGTCCGTCAGGGACCAGCACAAGTACGACCCCGCCCGTCCCGCGTGCAGCGCAGGGCGTGGTAGGAGCACGACGTACCCAGCAGCGAATAGGTCTCGGTCGTACAGGCGTAAGGGCAGTTCTGTAACAGCACGGTCGGGGGCAGGGTCGGGGACGGTATATCAGGCGGAAAACACTGCTGGCACAGCAGCTCGGCCACGCCCCCGGCCGTTTGCGCCAGCCAGGGGTAGTTGGCTAGAATGGCCGCGCCGTCGCTGCCGGCCCAGAACGCGTCGCGGCCCGAGGCGCGCGCGCGCGTTTCCGCGCGCGCCAGCTGCACGTCCACAGACTGACAGCCGACTCAGCCGTCGGACCCGCACCAAGTGTCCGAAGAACAGGCCAAGCGCCACATTGGGTCGTGCGCCGCCACGGAACAGAAGGCGGGCTCCGGTGCCTGGGCCAGGGGCCAGCTGCAGTTGAAGTCAACGATCGGCTCGAACGCCCGGCGCAACAGCTCGCAGTCGCCCGACAGCATCCTGGCGTCCACCGCGCCGTCGAGCACAAAGGCAGGGGAGCTGTTGGCGCGGCACCGGTACCGCGTGCTGTTGGGCTGCAGCTCACACGAAATTTGCGAGGAACCGGGCCCGCAGGGCACAGTTACGCGCGCCAACGCCGAACACACCGCGGGTGGTTCCGACGACTCGCCCAGGACGAACGGAAAGGCGCAGCTGTAGCTCTGCAGCAGCTCGTGCGCCTGATAACACAGATGTCCGACCCGGCCGCTACCGTCCAGTTCGACCACCGCGTTGGCCAGTGGCGGCGGGCCCAGGACGGACCAGACGAAGCTGGCTCCAGGCGGGTCGCGGTCGTAGAGAGCACGGGCCACCCGGCGCTTTACAGAAGGTAGTAGCAGTCACCATCTTCAGTCGTGTTGTACCACAGCTCGAGGCGGCAGTCGGGGCAGTTGACGTAGTAGTGCGGCACGCGCCTTGGCACCGCGGGCTGCGGCAGCCCCGGCTCGACGGTGCACGACGGCCGCGCCGTGCACCACGACAGCGGGTCGGCGCCGTTCGGGCAGCGCCACACCACCGGAACGATGCAGTCCGTGGTGTCCGTTGCGACGCTCTGGTTGCCGAGGCGCAGCACGTACAGGCCGCCCCGGACCGCAGCGGCGGGCGCGGCACACAGAAGCGCACGCCGTCCCCGACGAGGCCACCCGCGCAGCGGCAGCGCGGACACGTATTGAGCAGCTCGCACGTGGCAGCGCACTGCCGCCCGTAGTTTGTGTCACTGGCAGGCGTATCAGGAACGACGACTGGTTCAGCGACGTCTGGCTAGTCAGCAGCCGCGCGATCACCAGGTTGTAGTCGTCGCGCTCGTCTTGATTGAGCTTCAGGCACGCCACGCGCATGAACACCGTGTCGGATGATCCTGGCAGCGGCAGGCTAGCTACGATGTCAAAAGCAGCGCGCTCGTTCACGGGGTTCTGGGCTAGCACTCGCACGGCCCTCCCGCTGGGGCTCAACACCGCGAGCCGCAGCTTGGGCCTGGCGCCACCGCCGCAGTAGTGCACCTGGCCCACGTCCGTGGCTATCTCGTCGACCGTGAACGTGCCGTTGCGCGGGTCGCCCGTCGTGGAGATGAACAACAGCGAGCCGGTCGACGTAACCGCGAACGCGGCCGCGGCGGACGGGACTGCAAGGCACTGCACAATTATGTCCGTGGTCGACCACAACAGCCGCCAGCCAAAGACACCCGTGCTCTCGAGCCACACCGCCAAATTGCACTGGGCCATCAGGCCCAGGCCGGTAGGGTTTTCTTGCGACAGCGGCAAACCCCACGGTGGGTCGTTGGCCTTGGTATAGGGCACCAACCCGTCGCCTATCGCCCTGCCGGTGGACAAGTTGTACAAGTGGTATGGCACCACGAGCTCCCAGGGTTGTGATACCCAAAACAGTTTTCTCGGGCAGGAAGGTAGCATAAACAAGAGGCTGTTTAACACAGGCGATACCTTCAAGGGGCAGTCAAAACGAGTATCCATGTAGATCGGGCGGGCATTTAGGCTGACAAAGCCCCAGTCCGTGCCAGCGGGAGGCGGCCAGTCCCAACGGCTGGCTTGTACATACCCCGATTCAATCAAGCCCCAGATTGCGCCCCGGTAGACTAGCGGCTGGCTTAGCAGGGGGCCAGTAAACAGGCGCTTAGACAATTGTGTATTATTAGCTGTCGTGCTCACAAACACGTAGGTGTCGGCCGAGCCTTCTGGCCCGCTGCGGTACGTCATTACGACATCGTCGAGCCCGTCTCTGTCCAGGTCGCCCAGCGCCAGTTGCGGTTGGTACCACTGCATCTCGGCGCCCGGAACCATCATCAAGCTCTCGTACTGCAGCCTGCCTAGACCAGCCAGCATATCCTGCTCCTGGTAGGCGACGCACTGCAGCCCGCCGCTGACGGCCGGCAGCAGCCGGCCCTGCGGGCACGTGTACGCGACGCCCGTGCCGTGGTTGTTGTCTCTATACCCGGCCGGCAGAACAGCGTGCACTTGGGACCGTCAATTGTTAGGTAGTTACACTGCGAGCCATACACCGGCCCGCGCGGCAGCTCCCACTGGCACTGGATGCGGTTGCAGCCGTTAGTACCGAAGCCCTTGGTGGTCGCGTTGTTCTGCCAGTAGGCAGAAACGTTACATGTGCACAGAGAGTAGCCCCCGCTGTCATACGAGCACGTTGCATTCGGGTGACAAGTGGTGCTCGTGCACGGCACCGACACACGGTTATCACACCGCAGTCCCGCCCACGTGCCATACACGGGGGCCGACGTCGTCTGGTAAGGGAACTGTTGAAATAGCGGACAGTCCGGGTTTGGTACAGGATACCAGCCCAGCGCACAGCTTGCGTCACATTGTGACCATGTCTTGGGCCCCTGGCAGCCCGCCATAACTAAAGCGGCACTATCGAATCCCCCGTTGTCGGCGCTGCACTTCGTGGCAGCAAGATCCCAGCCCATCGCACACGTTCTGGAGTTGGCGGCAGAGTAGTAAGGAATATAATTGTCACGGCGGCAACCGCAGTACTGGTTCGTCGAATTATCAGCGGTAGACCGGGAAGCGACGTTAACTTAGGAAGGAAACTGCAGTTGCAGATTGCCGCAATCTGTACAGAGCCCGGCCCAGACACAAACCGTCTCGCCGGAGCAAATAGCTACGCTATTCCGAAGCTCGTAAATTCCAGTAGAGATGGTGAACATCGGATTCGCACGAGCCCCCTTGTTTTTTTTGGGTGCCTTTTTTTAAAAGTATGCTTGTTTTTTTGGTAAAGACACTCCCAGCGGGCAGTCCTTGTTGCGCTTTGCCCCTCTTTCCGCGGCCTCACGCCCCTCCCCCGCTCCCCTCCTCTTCTCTACCCCACCAATTCCTTTTTTGTGCCGCGGGAGGTTGTGGCCAGGAAGAAAAGAAAACAGGAACGTCGTACAAATGTCTAAGATTTTTTTGCGCGCCCCTGCTCCCTCTCCTCCCCTGCTGCTCTCTCTCCCTCCCTCCTTTTTCTCTCTCTCTCTCTCTCTCTTTCTCTCTCTGCCCCCCCCCCCCGAGAGTTTCTGCGCGCGCTGTCGCAAGGAAGGAACGATGTTTGTTTTTGACTTAGAAATGTACGGGCCCCAGGTACTGCCCGACCAAACCGGCGACGCACACGGGCCAGCGCAGACATTCTATACACCAGGGCGCGAGCTCGTGCGTGTACCAGCGTTCGCGGCCGCTGTCGAGCCCGCTCCAGTCCGCCTCGCAGTACCCAGGCCACTGTGCGCGCAGCCCGCACAGGCTGCCGCCCTTGCGCACTAACGTCACACGGACGTACGAGGCGGGCGAGACACCTGCAAGCTTGGCCAGCGCTGCCGTATCGCGCCCGTCGGCTCCCGTCGCCTCGATCAGCCGGCTGTCGTCGTCGCGTACCCAGTTCAGCGCGTGCTCGCCTCCCGCACAGCGGTACAGCCGCAGCCACAGCCGCACGCGGCCGCGGTCCACCGCTGCGCGGTCCAGGAACATCGGGATTTCCTGCACGGGCTGCCCCGCGCGGGACCAGGCGCAGCGAGAGTTGGTCGCCAACGATGGCCTGCGACAGGCGCAGCGCGTCGGCCACGCGCCGCGCTTGCGCGGCCGACTGTCGTCTGTGCACGGCGCGCGTGGTCTGTTCGAAGATGTTTCGCAGGCATTTTTGGGCGTGGGGCGCCGCGCGGCCCCAGCACCGCCGCACAAACAGCCATTGCTCGGCGCTGGTTTTGTGGCTGGCGTACTCGACAGGATCGGCGCCTAGCTCTAATAGCAGGTCCGCGAGCAGCTGCCCCCGCGCCCACGCGATCTTCCGGCCCTTGGTGCACACGCTCCGGATGCCGTGCGGGTTCTTGTGGAACACGCACCACAGCATCGCCAGTTCAGTGCCGGGGCAGTGCTGCCAGCCCTCGGCCAGCACGTCGTCTACTGTCTGAGTTAGCGACCGTGGGGTGCAGATGAGCCTTTGCAGCAGCGCCTTGCGTGCACCGTCGTCTGGCGCGAAACGAAATAGAGCAATGTTGCCAGGCGCGGCTGTACCGTCCCAGTTGACACGGCAGGGCTCGGGCAAACCGGGCGAGCCCTGCATTCGCTACTCTCTTTTTTTGGTTTTGTTGTTGTTCGCAGCGCCGTGCGGGGAGAAAGCGAGAGAAGGACACAAAAAAAACAAATGGCGGTCGCGAAGAAGTTGGGGAGAACCTCCCCCGAGAAAAAAAAGGGAATGAAGGCAAAGAACGGTACTAGTGCTAGAAAGGAAAGCAACGGGGAAGGGGGGGGGGCCTTGTACGGAAACAGTACGCAAGAGATGGGAAGGGAGGGGGGGGGAGGGGAATAAGATCTCGTGAACAACCAGAGAGAGAGAACAGGAGGTTGGGGGGGGGGCACGCTTCCGGTTTTAACAATTGTGTGTGTGGTGGGGGGGGGGCCGCAGGAAAAGAAGTACCAAAAAAAACCGACGCCAAAGGAGAGGCACTGGGGGGGGGGGGGGCCGCCCCCCCCCCTCTTGAGCTCTTTTTTTTAGATGTAGAACAATTGCGAACTACTCCTCTTGGGAAGCATTTTTTTTTCTCCCTGCACACACCCCTACTTCTTTTGTCTTCGCCTGTGGCACAAAAAAAAACCTTGACCTAAAAAAATTGTCCAAAAAAGACTGACCAGACCCTAACCCTCCTTTTCCTCTCTCCCCTACATGTTCCGCACCCTGACCGTGTCGTTCAAGCCCTGCGCGGCCCCCTCTGACTTTTTCACGGGCGAAACTATACGCGCGATCGCGGCAAGGGCCAGGCTGCTGAGGTGGCAGACCTACTTGCTCGACCTGGCAGAGCTAGGGCTGGAGCCCGGCGATCGGCCGCCCGAAGGCGACGCCTGCGTGCTGTTGATTAGGCGTGGCGTGTGGCGTTTCATGGAATTGGGGTCCATGGCCTTAGGCCTGCCGTTACCAGCGGGCGCTAGCAGCCTGCTACAAGACGAGTTGCTGGCGCTGGAGTGGCCCGCCCCGGTGCGCGGCGGCTGCCCCCTCAAGAACTGCCAGACCCTGGCCTTCGGCCAGGCCGACGGCGCCGTGCCGCTCGGGCGGCTGCCGCTGCTGGCCCGGCTGAAGCGCGGGGTAGAGGGGCTGATCCCGGAGGCGCGGGACTGTCCCGCCTTTGGCAACCTGTACTCGAACAACCGCCGCCAAGGCATCTCGCCGCACGGCCACGACGGCCTGGCCGGCGTGATCGGCGCGAGGCTCGGCGCCGCCATGGGCCTGCACTGGCACTGGTACTTTGGCGGGTACCCCGTAGGCAGAGAGGTGAGCATCCAGCTGGACCACGGCGACGTGTACCTCATGTCGGCCGTCAGCGCGGGGGCCGGCTGGCGCGGCAGGTCGGCCCTGGCGCTCCGCCACGCAGCGGGCTCCGTGGGTTACGCGCGGTTCCTGCCCCCCCGCCCCAAGAAAAGAAAGCGACGGCCCGACAGCCCGCCGACGGCCTTGTGCCCTCCCCCGCCGCCGCCACTGGAGCTGCCGCTGCCGCCGCTGGTGCCGCTGGCGTTGCCGCCGGAGCTGCCGCCCGACTTTGTGCTGCAGTCCCCGCCGCTAGACCTGCCGCCGCTGGAGCCGCCGTCACCGCCCCCGCTCAAGTGACAGCTCCCGAAAAGAAATTATCACGGCCTCCACTCCATTCCCCGGACGGATATTAAGGCGGGCGGGGAAAAAAGTAAATGTGCACAAAAATTCCCCGCCCGCCAATCTTTTCCCAAAATTTTTCTCTAGCTACACAGTTATTGCCGAAATGTCCTTCGTGAAAAAAAAGTTTCTTGGGTGTGCCGCAAATTGCGGCATATATCATTTACCCGTAACTTCCGGCACATGTACATTTGTCGCGAAATTCACCGCAAAATCCGGAGCTGGTGAAAAAAAAATTTTTTGCAAAGGACATTTCGGCAATAACTGTTTAGCTAGAGAAAAATTTTGGGGAAAGAAAGGCGGGCGGGGAATTTTTGAGATTTACATTTTTTTCCCTCCCAGTTTTTTTCCCCCAAAATTTTCTCTAGCTACCTTCCAAATGCCGAAATGTCCTTCGCGAAAAAATATTTCTTTGGTGTGCCGCAAATTGCGGCATATATCAGTTACCCGTAACTTCCGGCACATGTACATTTGTCGCGAAATTCACCGCAAAATTCGGAGCTGGCGAAATTTTTTTTTTTTGCAAAGGACATTTCGGCAATAACTGTTTAGCTAGAGAAAAATTTTGGGGAAAGAAAGGCGGGCGGGGAATTTTTGAGATTTACATTTTTTCCCTCCCAGTTTTTTCCCCCAAAATTTTTCTCTAGCTACCTTCCAAATGCCGAAATGTCCTTCGCCCAAAAAAAAGTTTTTATTGTACCGCAAATTGCGGCAAATATCCGTTACCCGTAACTTCCGGCACATGTACATTTGTCGCGAAATCCATCCAGAAAAGTCCTACAGCCAGTGAAGTGCAGCTAAATACCAAAGACTTCATCCAAAATAAAGTTCTTTTAATTCTTTTTTTAGACTCTGTCGTTTTGTAGGTCTGATTTGCGTGTGTTTCTTTTTACTTTGGGCAGCCACACCCGGCGCAAGCTGTGTGACCTGTGCTCCCCAAAAATTCTTCCACTCCTTCTTTTGGAACGCCTGTGTCAACAAATCTTGTTAGCACTCTTTTGGTCATTCTGCGTCGCTCTCGATCGGGCTCGTTTCTCTTCATGGTCCAAAGTACCGAATTCAGCTTGTCAGTCAGCTCCACAACCTCAGGCGTCATTCTCCAGCCTTGCAGTTCCACGATCAGCTGGCGCAGTCCGTAATAACCCAGTTGGTAGCAAGCGCGTTCTAGATCGACGGGGGTTATGACCGCGGACAACGCTTCTTGCCAGTCGGCAGGCAAACAAACGCTTGAACTCTTTAGGAACTCGTTCAGCGTAGCTATTATCGTATTGGGGTAGTAACGCCCAAACAAAGGCAGCCTGCCATATATTGCGTTTGTCAACATCTCGTCTAGTAAACGCGCTTGCTTTACACGGCCAACAAGGTACTGCGGGCTTTCGTGCAATAGCGTAAATAACGCTTCTGCTAAGGGCTGCTTCACTGCGTCGGTGATGTCGTTCTGTGTGTAAGGTCTGCTCAATGTGCGGCCCTCCTGGTTTACCAGTTGGACTACTGGTTTCCTGTCCAAAATCCAGGTTTGGCCTCCGGTGAGGGATGTGAGCGAAATGTAAGCATTTCTCTCTGTTTTGACCGGCTTGCCCAGCTGGATTTTCTCTCTGTTTTGACGGATATTAAGGCCGACGTGGACGACATCAAATCACAGATGAGACAAGACGACAAGCTTATGTTACGAGCAGACCGCTTTAAGGCAGAGGAGCAGCGCTTTGGAAATGAAGTGAAGCTAAAACGACAGTGCACCAACAATATAACAAGCACCAGCCACACATGACAGTGCTGGTGCTTGCTATATTGTTGGTGCACTGTCGTTTTTAGCTTCACTTCATTTCCAAAGCGCTGCTCCTCTGCCTTAAAGCGGTCTGCTCGTAACATAAGCTTGTCGTCTTGTCTCATCTGTGATTTGATGTCGTCCACGTCGGCCTTAATATCCGTCAAAACAGAGAGAAAATCCAGCTGGGCAAGCCGGTCAAAACAGAGAGAAATGCTTACATTTCGCTCACATCCCTCACCGGAGGCCAAACCTGGATTTTGGACAGGAAACCAGTAGTCCAACTGGTAAACCAGGAGGGCCGCACATTGAGCAGACCTTACACACAGGACGACATCACCGACGCAGTGAAGCAGCCCTTAGCAGAAGCGTTATTTACGCTATTGCACGAAAGCCCGCAGTACCTTGTTGGCCGTGTAAAGCAAGCGCGTTTACTAGACGAGATGTTGACAAACGCAATATATGGCAGGCTGCCTTTGTTTGGGCGTTACTACCCCAATACGATAATAGCTACGCTGAACGAGTTCCTAAAGAGTTCAAGCGTTTGTTTGCCTGCCGACTGGCAAGAAGCGTTGTCCGCGGTCATAACCCCCGTCGATCTAGAACGCGCTTGCTACCAACTGGGTTATTACGGACTGCGCCAGCTGATCGTGGAACTGCAAGGCTGGAGAATGACGCCTGAGGTTGTGGAGCTGACTGACAAGCTGAATTCGGTACTTTGGACCATGAAGAGAAACGAGCCCGATCGAGAGCGACGCAGAATGACTAAAAGAGTGCTAACAAGATTTGTTGACACAGGCGTTCCAAAAGAAGGAGTGGAAGAATTTTTGGGGAGCACAGGTCACACAGCTTGCGCCGGGTGTGGCTGCCCAAAGTAAAAAGAAACACACGCAAATCAGACCTACAAAACGACAGAGTCTAAAAAAAGAATTAAAAGAACTTTATTTTGGATGAAGTCTTTGGTATTTAGCTGCACTTCACTGGCTGTAGGACTTTTCTGGATGGATTTCGCGACAAATGTACATGTGCCGGAAGTTACGGGTAACGGATATTTGCCGCAATTTGCGGTACAATAAAAATTTTTTTTTGGGCGAAGGACATTTCGGCATTTGGAAGGTAGCTAGAGAAAATTTTGGGGGAAAAAAACTCGGGAGGGGAAAAAAAATGTAAATCTCAAAAATTCCCCTCCCAAGTTTCTTTCCCCAAAATTTTTCTCTAGCTAAACAGTTATTGCCGAAATGTCCTTTGCAAAAAAAATTTCACCAGCTCCGGATTTTGCGGTGAATTTCGCGACAAATGTACATGTGCCGGAAGTTACGGGTAACTGATATATGCCGCAATTTGCGGCACACCAAAGAAATATTTTTTCGCGAAGGACATTTCGGCATTTGGAAGGTAGCTAGAGAAAATTTTGGGGAAAAAAACTGGGAGGGAAAAAATGTAAATCTCAAAAATTCCCCGCCCGCCTTTCTTTCCCCAAAATTTTTCTCTAGCTAAACAGTTATTGCCGAAATGTCCTTTGCAAAAAAAAAAATTCACTAGCTCCGGATTTTGCGGTGAATTTCGCGACAAATGTACATGTGCCGGAAGTTACGGGTAAATGATATATGCCGCAATTTGCGGCACACCCAAGAAACTTTTTTTTTCGCGAAGGACATTTCGGCAATAACTGTGTAGCTAGAGAAAAATTTTGGGAAAAGATTGGCGGGCGGGGAATTTTTGTGCACATTTACTTTTTTCCCCGCCCGCCTTTCTTTCCCTAAAAATTTGCTTGAGCTACACAGTTATTGCCAAAATGTCCTCTTGCAAAAAAAGAAATATGCCGAAAAACTGCGGCCTACACCGCCATCCATAACCACAATCAAAAATATACAACATTTGCCAGCCAAAAGTATCACCGACGCAGTTAGATTTTGGTTTTTTTAACTTGCCCAGCAAAGACACTAACACTAGTAAACATTTTTAATAAGAGATCCCAACAGCCGCAGGGGGTAGTTCATTTCCTTTCTTGTTCTGCGTGTTTCAATTCATCTTTGTGTTTCTTACGAAGTTGATTGGCAAGTCCGGGAGAAAAGACTTGTGCTTTTTTGATATGTCTTGGATCTCTGGCATGCGTTGTCTTTGCACTCCTCGTGTTTTCAGGAATATTTCCTTGATTGTTGAGGAGCCTTGGAATCCTTTGTCTGGCTGCAGGCACGCGTGACGACACCTGTGGCATTTCTGCGGGGCTATGGTTGTCTGAGCTATAGTTCGAACCAAAAGAGACATCCCGAACATCTTGAAGGGACTTCAATTCAGAAGGAATTTGTTGGGCGTCCCGTGTAATGACAGGCACGGCCGCGGAAGCACGAATCACGAAAGAAAGCAACTGTTCTACGTCGGCTAACGCAATTTTTTTGAAAGCAGACTTTTGACGCTTTGTATACTCGCGCTTAACTGCGATCCATCCGTCCTTTGTTTCAAGAAATGCACACTCTTCTTCTACTTCATTGAGCCAGCCGATTGTTCCGAATCCTCTGCCTAAACCAACCTGGCTTTTGTTGTACAGCAATTCGTTCATGTAGTGAAAGGCCACATAACACGGTCCGTAGCAGTACTTAGGACTGGCTTGGCGTTCGAGAACTTGGCCAAGGCGCAGAAGACTCGAAAACCACCATTTGGCACATCGCTTAAAACTTTCTTGGCCTTTAGCGCCGCTTAACAATTCCAAGACGTAATTGTGAATGCGCTCTACCAGAGGATTTTTGCCCGATAGTCTAAGGCTGTTAGCCAGCAGGCTCAGCGCATTGCACAGCACCAGTGTCTCCCGGAACGTTGTAGGGCTTTCAACCTCATCCATTTCCATGAATTCCAAACAAAAGTACGGGTCCACGTCGTTGAGTAGAAAGCGTCGTTCGGTACCAGTTACACGCTGTAGCATGTTCTCAAGCTTGTCATCATAAAACAGGATGCCCTTTTTAGATAGGAACGGGATTGCCGTGTGTAAGAACGCGTCGAAGCTAACCAGGGTGTCGCGAGTCGCGGTTGTAATATTCACAATGTCTGCGCTCTCTTGGGCATTGGGCGGAGGGATATATTCCATAGCAATTCACACTGCTTGGGAAGAATGACCACTATCGTCGACTACCAGCAAGTAACCAAAAACATCGGGCGCCATTTCATGATTGGCAAGAATCTTCTGCAGCTGCATGTAGCTCGCTACGTAGGCGTCGAAATCCTTCTGTCCGTGTCCATAAGGCTTGCTCACGTTCTTGAACAGAATACCTTGCTTTTTCAAGACGATAATGTTGTTCCCAATTGGTAGGACCTTTGGATTGCTCCTAACATGACTTTCAAAGATACGGCTCGTAACAGAAATGCCCTCAATCTTTGGGAAGGCCTTCTTGAATTCTTGAGCTAATTTTTCGTAATTGTCCAGAAAAAAGGCGGTCAGGTGATCCAAGTTTAGCTCCTCTGCCTGAACTCTGTACGGGCAGGTTATAGTAAAGGGCTGCCATAGCAAAACCCGTTCATGAAAGCTCTTGCAGTCGGCTGGTTTTTGGCAGTTCTGGCACAAAGCTGGTGTTAAACCAAGTCCTTCAGTAAATTTCTTTCTTATGTCGAAAGTCTGCTGCACGGCGGGGGGCCTTGTTGGTGCTCTGGAAACCATGGTCAGAATGGTTTCTTTCCTAGCTCTTTGCTGTATTTCTTACGTTGTACAATTTTAATTTAAAAAAAGGAAAGTTTGAAGCGCTTTTTTTAATCAAGAGATTTCTTTTTCTGCTTAAAGTTTTCCCCGCCTTGTTCTGCCCCCCCTGCGTGGTGGATACGGGAAGTTGGGGTGGGGGGGGAGGCGAACGGAAAGAAAAGGAAAAGGGGAGGGTTACAAAGAGAAAACAACAAAAGAAAAAAAGGGAGAGAAAGAAAAAACATATTTTTCTACTAGGCAAAAAAAGTAAGGCGAGCCATTCTGCCGCGCCTAGGCGCCCTTGGCCGAGCCGAAGCCGCAGGCGCAATTCTCGTCCTTGCGCAGCATCTCGTGGCACAGCGGGCCGTCGCACTTCTTCAACGCGCAGCCCTGACAGTTCTCGGCGTGGTTCTCTCTTTCCGTGTAGTGCAGGGCCAGGGCACGCGCGCCGACCAGGGCCCTGACCACCTCGGTCCCGGCACCCGCCTTGAGCAGCGGCGCGATCAGCTCCTGCAGCGCGTCCTCGTCGCGGGCTTTCTCGTTGAAGTACGCGATGCAGCCGTACCGCTGCGCACACCACTCGGGGTTGGAGGACCCCGCATCCCCGCGGCGCACCAGCGAGAACTCCTGCGCTGTTTCCTTTTTACTTTCCGCCACTGCTGGTGGTGGTGGTGGTTCGGTCCGCTGCTTCTTGTCAGGCCGGGTCATGTCTGCGTCGCGGGGGTTCTGGACGTCGGTCATTTTGGGTTTTGCGCGTGGACCCCGATTTTTCTCCCAGAGGTTGGTTGTGCTTTCTCCCCCCCTCCCGTTCCCCCCGGGGCTCGCACGATATATTTTTCGGGGGGGCCGAAGGTGGAGGAACGGGAGGGGGGGGCCGAAGGTGGAGAGGGGGGTGTGGAAAAGTCGGGGCAAGTAGAAGGTGAAGGGGGGGGGGGGGGGCCGGACCCAAAAGGAGACAAAAAAAATCCAGCCAGCAAATAGGCGCCAAAAGAAATGGGAGAGAGAGGCAGGGGGGGGGGGGGGGCCGGCCAACATGAGGTGGGGGATCGTTTCTCGGGGCCCCCGGAACGCAAAGACCCGGGGAGACGATCTTCCCCTTTTTTTTGAAAGATTTTCTGGTGATCACCGTAAACTTTTTACAAGGCCGCGGGCCGCGGGAGAGTGTTCTGAAACCGTGTGCGCAGCGCCCTGGCGCCCTCCATGACCCGCGTCAGCCCTAGCCCCATGAGAAAAACCATTTCGACCAGATTGCAGAACAGCAGCAGCGAGGCCCGGTAGCTATTGCTCCGGGCGGTATGGTGCATGGCGCGTTCCAGCTGCCACAGCACGTAGGCGCACATCACGGTGGACATGACGATCACCCCCAGCGTCCCGCGCGCTTGCACCGGCAGCTCCGTGCGCCACAGCAGGCTCAGGTTGCCGAGCACGGAACCGTACGGCTGCCAGATCTCGACGAAGAAGGTGACCGACGAAGCGAGCAGCAGCACCAGCAGCGCGTAGAGGTTCCTGTACGGCAGACAGCGCTGCAGGCACCAGCAAAAACACAGGACGCAGAAGGCGTCGACCACGGCGCAGGTGTCGAACACAATAGTAGAGTCGGCGCGCAGCAGCACGAGGTCTGCCAGCACCACGGTGCCGCTGATCAGGAAGCGCTAGGAGGCCCAGGTGCAGCACGCAGTCGTAGTAGAACAGCGCTATCTGGACGGCGCACGCGGCTAGAAACACGCCTACCAACCACGGGTGGTTGTTGTACCAGCCGCGACAATCCACCCAGCGAGTACTCGCGAGCATGAGCAGCAACGTGGCCGTCAGGTGCAGCACGATATAGCCCATGACCTCGCGCACGAAGCCCGTGCGCTCCGCGGGCGTCAGGTTGCTGACCGTGAGTGTCGTCTGTTGCAGCTGGTCGATTTGCTTGCGCATCTGGGCGATCTCGATTAATAACAACTCATTGGCCGGCGCGTCTGGGGCTTCTGTGGAATTGTCACAGGCCTCCGCGACCTTGACGACGACCGCTTCGCTCTCAGGCATGAAGCGAAAGGGGGGGGGGGGGGGTTGTGCTTTGACACCCGAAGAAAAGGCGAGCTAGTAATGTTGTTCTTAAACAGAATACGTAAGCACTGCTATTCTTTTTGCAACCTTCTTCCGCCCGTCTTTGTTTTCTTGTTGGACCTGCCAAGCCCCCCCCCCCCCCCCCCCCCCGCCCACCTCCTCCCCGTTCCCACGTACCGGCCGCGCGTGGGCTGTCTTCCCCCCCCCCCCCCCCCGTGCCCCACACGTAACTTCCGTGCACATCACCTCCGCATTTCCCCCCGGTTTCCTTTTTCCCTGCTAACTTTTGAAGACTGCTAGGAGGCCGGGCATTTTTCAGCTTGCAGTCGCGTGCAGAAACTCAAAGTTTTGGTGGTGTTTTTTTTAATACGGTGACGACAGGAATGAAAAGAACACACGAGCATTAAAAAAAATTACTGAGTGCAAAACAATGTCTCGCCAAGGAAGCTACTTTCTGGTACACCCAAGTTTTTTGGCCGGGGGCTCGGGAGGGCAGAGCACAGAATCACCGGCGGCCGCGCTTGGCGCGCGGGCCGCGCTTGGCACGCTCGGGCGAGCCGGCGACGGTGCTCGGCATGTAATTCTCGTAGAGCGCGCGCAGGATTGCGGCCTCGTGGGTCAGGTCGGGCCTGAGCGTGTTCTGGAGCTTGATGAGTTGCAGCAGCTCCTCTACGGACCCCGTGTCGGGCGCGCCCAGGACCTCCGCCTTCCACCAGCACTTGAGCAACTGCTTGTCCACGTCCGTGCGCAGCCCCCAGTGCGAGGCGCGCGCCCGCAGGTTGGCGGTCTCTAGGTCGGCGAGGAGGTCGTTGAGGAAATCACGGAACAGCGCGGTCTGGTGCAGGAAGCTGTTCCGGTAGAACTGGAAGGCGTGGATGACCTCGGCGCTGCGATTGCGGCGGTCGGTCTGCCCGATGGGCAGCGAGAAGGCCCGCGCGACCAGGGCGCACCACTGCTCGTGCGAAATCTCTTGTTCGGGGCAGGGCCTCGCGGGAGTACACCAGGGCCGTGTTGTCACTGGCCGCGCACACGCCCGCCACGGCAGTAGTGCGTCCCGGTTGTAACGCGAGCTCGTAGAACTTGTTGGACTGCAGCTCTTCCAACAAGGCCAGCTCGGCCAACTGCCCCGCGTCCTGCTTGCCCGCCCGGAACACGAGGCCTGGCAGAAAGCCCCTGTCGCTGGGCGCTTCCTGCACATTGTCCCTGTCCTTCCATTGAGCGGGGGGCACGCTGATCCTTGGCTCGGGAGGTTGTGGCTTGCTGCCTAGGCCATTGGGCAGGCTGCCCTTGAGGTAGGCCTCCTCGAAGATCCTGTTTACGTTGCCCGTGCGCTTGCGCGCCAGGGAACGCCGTCCGCGGCGTGGTCTAGGCTGAATGCCAGCCTGGTGTTTTCCAGCTGCCTGCGGATGAGGTACGTTTCTAGCAGCGAGCACATCGGGCTGCAGGGCAGGCCCGTATGGTTCGGCCGGTACTGCGGAAACTCTACTACCACCACGTCACTGCGGGCCCTACCCCAGCTGCGGCGGTGGAAGCAAGAGTACTTCCGCCGGTGTCTGAGTTCCGTGAACGAAATGTCGAAGTCGCAGGCGTCAATACATTCGAAGACTTCGCCCAGCGTGCCGTGCTTCCTGCGCGCCAGCAGGCACAGGCCCTGCTTGTACATGCTGAGCACGATCTGGCTCGTCAGCTTGGACAGGTGAGCCCTTAATTCCCGGGTCGCCGGATGGCGCGGCTTGTGACCGCCCTGGGTCAGGATCGAGATCCCGCCCGACAGGATCTGTTCTCTAATCTTGTTGAGAGCCTCAAACACGCAGGGCTCCATGCTCATCCTCTCTAGTGTCAGCAGGACCCGGCGGCTGATCTGGGTGGCCTGGCGGGCCTGCACGGGCAAAATATCTTCCTGCCGCAGGGCGGCCATCTTCGCCAACACAAACCCCCCCCCCCCCCCTGCACTGCCAAACGTCCTGCTGGTAGATCGCAAGCAAGGGGGAGCAGGGAAATGGAAGAGCAACTCAGGAAATTTCTTGTTCGTGGGGCCCCTCCCTTTTCTTGGGGCAGGAAAATGCTGTCTCTGGCCTTTAGACCTCCCTTTCCCCCCGTTTTTTTGGGCGGGGCCTAAGTACTTGCACTCTCTCTTTCCCCCATTTCCCCACCGATCTGCGCACTTTTCACGCCGGCCGGCCCCACACCGAGCAAGAAAAAATCATAACTGCCAAGGAAAATGGGGGAAGGGATTTTACAACGAGTTCGAAAAGGTTTGTGGGTGGGGTCTCAGCCTCTCCACGCCCCCCCCCCCCCCGACTCGCACTCTTTTTTTAATACAGAGAACAGCCTTGACTATTAAGAAAAGTTATTATAAAAATCATTGTGTTGATTGTCCATGGCCAGGTTTTCCTCGGAAGATTCCGCGCCCTCAAACCCCTGACTCTCGTTGTATAACAAAACGGGTGATTCTAGTGGTGGCAGAATATCGTCGTGCTCTGAAGCGTTCCTGCCATTGGCTGGCAAGTCCTCACGAGCGACACGATCTGGTGCTCTGGTCATGTGCGCGCTTGACTGTGCGGACACGCCGTCGGACTGACTGTGCGGGCCCCAGCCCCCGGCGGCGGCCTGTGGGGCTGCCGCTGCTGTTGAGGGCTGCTCGGCCGTCACCCAGCCACCGCTGGCGGCCTGTGGGGCCGCCGCTCCTGCCGGGGTCCAGCCACCGGCGGCCTGAGGGGCAGCCACTGCTGTCGGGGTCCAGCCACCGGCGGCCTGAGGGGCAGCGTGGGCCCCCGGCGGCCTGGGCGGGCGGGTTCCAGGAGCCAGAAGAAGAAGAAGAAGCAGCAGCAGAGGCAGCAGTAGCAGCCAAAGAAGACGACCAAGACCGCACGGGAGCGGGGCCGCCCCACCGATGATGAGGCTGCCTCGCCGTCGTTAACTGGTGCGACGACGCGTCCGGATTGTCCCAATCCGCACAGCGCCAGTCATCGGGCTTCTGGGCCGGCCGCGGCCGCCCCTTGCTCCCCACTATGCCGTAGCCGGGCTTGGCCTGCTTGGCAGGGCGTCGGCTAATCTGGGCGCGCCGCCTCTTGATCGGGCTGTCGTAGCTTTCTTGTTCGTCGTCTTCGTCGTAGAAGGAGTTCCATTCGTCCGTAGGCTCCCGCTTCGTCTTGCCGCGGCGCTGGGCGGGCTTGGGCTGCGCTGGGGCGCGCTGCTTCGGCAGCTTATACTCGTCCAGGACCCTGACCACGTCGCCCGTTAACCTCCTCAGGCGCAGGGGCAGGTCCTCGGGCGCAAACGTCCACTCGCATTCGTTTTCGTTCGGCAGGCAGGCGCCGAGCTCGACCACCGCCTCTGCCGGTGGCTTCTTGTTGCACTCTTGCGTCAGCATGCATTCCGCCGTGAGTGAGAAGTCGGTGCAAATCAGGGACGACACCCGCCCCTGCGTCAACCTGCTGACGATCCCGCGCCTGAAGCCCGGGATCTGGTCCGGCACCGTGGGCAGCACGACCGACAGCGTCCCAAACACGGCCACGTCGGACGCCAGGTCACCGGCGGCCGTGCTGGCCACTGGCCTCGCGTTCACGTTGAACAGCAGCAGCTGCCGGCCGTGCTCGCTGGCCAGCAGTCTGGTGCCACAGCCCACGCGGTGCAGGACGTAGTCGATGAGCGGCAGCGGCGTGCAAGGGGGCCCGCGGGCCCCTGTGCGCTGCCGACCCGTATGGTTGTGGTGTCCAGCAGGCGGGTCTTGCCGTCCCAGCGCTCCGCGGACGAGGTGGGGTCGTACGCAGCGCACGGCCACAAGATCTCCGCCAGGGCCGCGCCCGTCTGGCGGTAGCAGGAAATGAGCATTTGCGACTCGTAGGACTTGTCGCGGTCGGGCCAGTCCAGCAGCGCGCGCTGCCTGTTCCTTTCGTCCAAGAGGTTTTTTTCGCGCGCGTTCGCGTACATCATGCGCACGCAAGGCGCGTACAGGTCCACCAACACGTCGAGCACGCTGAGCGGCGCCAAGAGCATCCACGCGGCCTTGAGGGCGTTGACCATGGATTGTGCCGCCGGGGGCCGACGTTCCGCCCCCAGCGCGACTTGACCGTGTTCTGGTCCAGCGCGGCGGCCGTCGGCTGCTCGGTGAACGCCTGGCTGGCCAGCCTGAGTAGCTCTACCGCGTCCGGGTCCGAGAGCACGAAGGTGCCGAACTGCTGCTGCTGCAGGGGCCACACTGCCACTGTTTGTGGCAGCTTCCAGCCGAGCGCCAGCGGCTGCTGTAGCGGCTGCTCCAGCCCGAGCACGCTAGTGCCGCGAACCGCCGTGGGCACGGGCGGGGCTGCCACGGGCCGCTCGGTGCCTTTGAAGCGCAGGGTCGGCAGCTCGTCGTAGCAGCAGATGGTGCGCAGGGACTCGAACCACGACGGGCGGCCGCTGTTGATGTGCGCCACGTCGAATTCCGTGCGCACACGCCGCGCGTGGCTCTTTTTTGCGCAGTACGGTCTGGATCTCCAGTTCGCCCCCGCCGTCGCAGAGCGACACGAGGCCGCGCGCCTTCCAGCTCCTGCGCGCGCACGCCCACAGCAGGCGCAGGGCGTACAGGGCGACCTGCGGCGCCGACGTGGACGACAGGCAGCCCGCGGCCGAGCCCTCGGAGACCACGCACAACAGGATCTCCATGCACCAGTTCCAGAAGCCGCTGCCGCCGCTCGTGCGTTCGTGGTCGATCAGCGCCGCTGCCATGCGGTCCTGCCAGCGCTTGTCCACGAACCTGGTCTGGCGGATGTGGCGCGCCAGCCACGCCTGCACCTCGCCGACCCAGACCTCGTGCGCGTGGCCCCCCGGCATGAGCGTGCCCAGCCTGTCCTGCAGCGTCGCCACCATCAGCAGGCGCAGCGGCTCATTGCGCAGCTCCGTGGTTGCGGGCGCGAGCCGGATCAGCTCTTCCGCGCGGGCCCCCGCGTTCTTTTCCTCGTAGTACACGAAGGACCACTGGGCCTGGGGCCTGTGCTTGATGGGCTCGAAGTCCCTCCTAACGTTCGGCGCGCGCGGCGGCCCCGTGGCTAATGCCGGTTTCGCCCGGCACAGGCCCGCCACTGGCAGCGCGTTGGCGGCCGACTGGTGCGAGGCTATCGTGTGCAGCCCCGCCCGGTCGGGCAGTGCGCACGCGGCCGCAGGCGCCGTCGTGACGCAGGCCAACACCCCCAGGCGCGCGATGAGCCTGGTCTGCCAGGCGGGGTGCGCCGTGAGCGCGTCGAAGCAACTCTTGACGTGCTGGTCGCAGTCGTAGTCCAGCACCACCAGCCTGGCACCGTTAGGGCTGGCCAGGCAGAACTGTGCTAGCTGGTCGGCCAGCGCACTGCTGTCTGCGCCGGGGACGACGAGGTCGAGCAGGCAGCCGGCCGCGTCGGCGGCGTTGGGCGGCGAATGCGTCCACTGCAACCGTTGGCGGAAGGGCAGCAACTGGACGTTTGACAGCGACAGCGCACGCGCGCCACCGCGCAGCAGCAGCAAGGGGGGAGAGTCCGCGCACAGGAGCCGGGCCCTGAGCTGCACGCCGCGCTTGTACCAGGACCGGTCCAGGACCGCGCCGGCCGGCGTCCCGGCCGGCACCGGGGGCGCACTGCCCGTTCCCGACCAGAACCGCTGCGCCGCGCAGTCGAGCCCGATCAGCAGCGACTGGTCGTCCATGTCGTCGAGCTCGGTTGACGTTGGGCCGTGGCCGGCCGAGACAGACATCAGCGTGGCCGTCAGTGTGTACCAGAGGTTCAGGAAGCAGAAGATTTCTTCTTCTGTCTGGCAGCGGGCCCAGATCGAGCCCGGCGAGCCCATCAGTACGGTTTGGTACACGTTGCGGACCGCGCCCAGCTCCCAGGCAAGCGCGGGGAACGCGTCCGACAGCAGCTTCTCGCAGATGGCCAGGCCGCGCCCCGCGCCCTCCAGGCCGTGCGGCAGAACCGTGGTCACCCTGGGCGGCAGCAGCACGTCGCAAGGCAGCATGACGCGGTAGTCGACGATGGGCTGCAACGACACCTCTTTGGCGCCCGGAACGACAGGCGCGCTCGGGTCCCACAGCAGCTGCAGTGAGTGCCGCAGCACGGCCGCGTGTTGTTTCTGCAGCAGACACCAACAGCTGTGCTGGCAGTTGGCGCCCGTCGCGACCCAGGCGAGCGGGAGCTCCAGGCGCAGCGCCGGGCCCACAGCAGAGCCCGGGTCGTGTTTCTGCCAGCAGACCAGCTCATCGTGGGACTCGGGAATTGTAAGCCGCCACAGTTCCGTTTCGCCCCCCCCGAGGCCGCGGCCTACGACCCAGATCTCGGGGGTATTTTTGGCTGGCCGGAGCCCGCTGATCTCGGTCAGGATGGCCGACGCCACGCGGGCCACCAGGAACACCGCCTCGGGCGGCGGGTGTTGCCAGCGGCCGGACACCGCGTCGCGCGCCGCGCCGAACGTCTTGATGTAGGCCGCGCTGGCCTTGGTACGCTGGTAGTTCACGAAGGTCTCGCTGGCCTGCTGGTACGACAGGGCTATCTGGTGGTACACGCCCTTCGTCTCTGGCTCCAGCAGGTGTTGCAAGCCCCCTCCCGCGCCGCGTTCCTTGGACAGCAACGCATCCTCGACCATCTTCCACGTGGACAAGGTCGACTGCTGTAATTCAGTCCCGTTGCGGGCGCGGTTCGCCAGTTGGATCTGCATGATCACAGTGAACCACGCGGGCGGTTGCTTGGAAGGCATCAATTGATTTTGTTTTCCCCTTCGACGCCCCCCAATGCTAGCTAAGAGAGCCCTCTGGCGAGAGAGAGAGCACGGGGGCAAGCGCTAGAGATTTGCGAGTCGACAGTACAAAAAAACCCTAGAGCACTCCAACAGAGGTCCAACTGCCGAGAGTGCAAAGGAAGGGGGGAGGGGTGGGGCCCGGGGGAAGGAAGGGAGGGAGAGGAAAAGGAGCAAATTGCCCGGGCTTTTGGGTTGGGGGCGGGAGGGAAGGAAATGCAACAGACCCACGGCAAAGACGATTTCTGCTTTTGTTGGGAGGGGGGGGCAGGCCTTTTTCTTTTTTGTAGGGGGGGGGGGGCCGAAGGCGGAGAGGGGGGGGGGGGGGAACAGACAGCCAAGAAAAAAGCCCCCCCCCCCCGCTATCTTTCCCCCACCTTCGGCCCCCCCCCTTTTCCCACATTCCCCGAATTCGCGACCCCCTCCCGTCCTTTGCTCCCGTCCCCTCTGCCAAGGTTTGCGAGATAATGTGCTTTTTTTCCACTCCAGTCTTTCTTCTAATGCCCCCCTTATCTGTCATCCCCTCCCTTCTCGCTCGTCGTATAGCAGGTATCAATACATCCTCTTCTAGTGTGTCAGTGTCATAGAAGCTTATGTCTAAATCCTTAAAATTTAATGTGAGTGAGTTCAGCCGTCTGTCTCTTCTAATTTTGTAGTCGCCCGCTTTAAACTCTCGCATCTTAGCTTCCCTAGTCTTAACCTCGCGAAGATTTGCCTTAGCTTGAAGAAGTTAGACATATTGCTTACTCTGTCTTGGTGGTAGTGGTGGTTTGGACATTTTACCGTTATGTATATATAAGGTAAGATACTTTTTCTAAAAATAATTAATAAATGTTTTTACCGTTATTATATGGGAGCTATTTGTTTAGATGAAAAATATTTTTACCAGATTCAAAAAACATATATTAAATTAGACTATTATTTTACTTATTTAGTCTTCCAACTCTTGTATATTCTTTTTATATTCCTCTATGCTTTTGAGTTCTTGCTTTTGCTTTAATGCTTTTGCTTTTCTTTCTTCCTTCAACCTTTCTTGGTGGCGGTAGTAGTATGCGAGAGCCTTCTCGTTATTTCTCTTTCGTATTGCTTCTCCTTCGTATAGTTTTGGTCTGTGCATCTTCTATATTATATTAATATAAATATATGTTTATAAATGTAAAATAATTAATTATATATTATGTATAGTCATTCTCATATTTAGTTGTTCTTTTGCTCTGATACAAATTTGTATTTGGTATAGTTCCTTCATCGTATTCTTTCCTCTATTTATTATTTCATATGCTTGCTTATCTCAGAACTCGTGTGCTTTTCTATATCTATCAATCATTTGATCTCTCGTGAAATTTCTTTTTAAAAATGTCATCAGCATTTGCTTCTGGAAAATGCTTGTTGTATGTTTCCTTCATTTCTTTACTTGCTTGCTGTTGTAGTAAATTGCTCACTATCTTTTATAATTATGAAATAATATTTTTATAAATGTAAATAATTAATTTCCTTCTTCTTTTTTGCTTCATTTTTGATTTATTTCCTTCGTCAATATGATTTCCTCTTGATTTCGTTATTATTTCTTGGTTGTTTAAAAATAGTGATTTGGGTCTTTTATGACACTTTTCGGGCGGGTATTTTCTTGTTATTTTCTTGAAAATACCACTACTATAGGTACCACTATAGGACAGTTATCTTTATATTTATATGTATAAATTTAGCCCATTTCGCCATATTTCGCTCTCCTATTAATCAGCCAAAACTAGCAAAATAGAAAATCGCACTTTTTCACAAACTATTAATACAAGGCTTCATTATCACACTTTTCTTATTCTTTCTCGGTGTCCTGAACCCCCTTATCTTTTTTCCAAAAAAAAAATGTGCTCTGTATTGAAAGTTTGTAAATAAAAGAATAAATATTATTTAAAGAAATGAAAAATTATATTATATATATAAATACTATTATTGTTTTTGAAAATTCAAAAACAAAAACACACGATGGGTAGAACCAAAGTATTTACAGACGAAGAAATCAGGCAAAGGAATTCAGAACGAATGAGAATTTATAATATAAAAAACAAAGAGAAAGCACAGCAGAGGGCTAAGGAATACTACAACAAGAACAAGGAGGTTATATTGAAGAAAGCAAAGGAGAAAAGGGAAAAGGAGAAGGTTGACATCGCAAGGATGAAGCAACTCCAGAGGCTCGTTGAAGGACTAAATATCGCCCTATGAAAAACGATATAAATTTATATTAAGGATATACTATCTATTTATATATAGATAAAATATATATACCTATATATATATATTTATTTTATTTTTGAAAAATCAAAACCCTAATATAACATGTCAAGCATAGACGGGGGGCAAACTTGGAGCCTTGACAAACTCACAGAACAGGGCATACAATACCAAATACGGCAAAACAAACTCTATGTAAAAAAACCAAACGGCAAGAGGTTTTATGATATAACAACACCAAGAGGGACACTACCAAACCCTGAGTAGTATGTAATGCCAGACAGAAAACAAAGGGAAATAAAAGAGAGGAAAAGGGAAGAACCAAATGTCATTGACTTCAATGGATATAAATTAATACGACAAGACATGAAACACGATTTACCAGTGGGGCAGTCATTGTATAATGTAAAAATCAATAAAAACTTTTCTCAAAAGATTAAAAAGTTTTCGTTGGAAGATATTATAAAAATGATAGGTTCAATCGTGGATGATTTTAAGTCTTTATATAATTCAAACGACAAAATACAACTAAGGATATCGGCTATTCCTGAATCGTGGAATGTTCAAACAAGAAATTCTCTTGTAAAAGTAAAAGACTTTGACTTACAAGACATATTAGAAAGACTTACAAAAATTTTACAATCAAACGACGAAGTGTGGATGGACAAAGAAGGAGCAACTATGGAGTTGATTGATTTCAATTTTATGGGAGTAAGGATGCCAGAGGGAGGGGCTAGATTGAAAGCAATAACACAGGAGGAAATTTACAAAAAGAAAGGAGTGATACAAATAAACAACGACGACAACATATGTCTGGCAAGGGCTATCGTTGTGGCAACAGCCAAGATAGAGAAACACAACAAATACGAACAAATAAGGAAGGGTCGCAGGATACAGGACGAACTGGCAAATACATTACACGAGGAGGCCGGTGTCATAAAAGATTTATGTGGTCTTTCTGAGGTAGATGTGTTTGCTAGTCATATTAAATACAACATAGTAATTGTTGAACATCCAGACAAGATAATATATAAAACCGAATTCAAAGATGAAAACGAGCAACCATACAAACACATATACATACTCAAAACCAAAAACCATTACGACACCATAGTTAGCATGAAGGCCTTCCTATCAAAACGAAACTTTTGCGAGCAGTGTATGAAGGGTTATGAGCATAATCATTCCTGTGTGGCGAAATGTAATATATGCCTTACGGATGGATGTAAGGGGTATAACAACATAACAAAATGGAAACAATGCGAAAAATGTAATCGTAAATTTCCGAATGATGAATGCTTCAACAATCACAGAGCCACCACATGCGACAACAAAAAGAAATGTCTTAACTGCTCTAAGACATTCACAGGCGAACATAAGTGTGGTTATGACAAATGTAAAAATTGTAAAATCCTCCAGCCATTTGAGCATAGGTGTAATATGAAACAAAAAGAAATACATAAGCCCTCTGATAAATATGTGTTCTTTGACTTTGAGGCAACACAAGAGACAGGCATACATATAATTGACCATTCAGAGAGCCAGTATTTCACAGACAGCACACCATCATACACAAAAGCATAGATGAGTTTTGTAATTGGGCATTCGGCAATCAACACAAGGACTTCACATTAATAGCACATAATGCGAGGGGTTATGATTGTCAGTTTGTGCTTAAGTGGTTGATTGAAAAAGGCATTTCACCATTTGTCATATATCAAGGGGGTAAGATTATGATGATGGCTGTAGGCAAGATTAGATTTATTGATAGTCTATCTTTCCTAACTATGCCCCTGTCCGATTTCCCTGAGACTTTTGGTTTAGATGAATTAAAGAAAGGATTTTTCCCACATTTCTTCAATACTGAGGCAAATCAAAATTATGTAGGGGCAATACCAGATAAGGACTATTACGGCTACAACACATTTTCAAAACATAAACGACAAGAATTTCTGAAATGGTATGAAGAACAAAAGGACAAAGTGTTTGATTTTAAAAAAGAAATGGAAGCATATTGTCATAGTGATGTGGATATATTGAGAAGGGGGTGTATGAAATTTAGAGAGAGCTTTCTAGAATTTGGCATAGACCCATTCCAATACACAACTATCGCATCTACCTGTATGGCGTTATATAAAGCAATCTATATGCCGACAGATAGCATAGCAGTCATACCAACACACAGAACAGACAAAGCGAAAACGAGCCGTATGTGTGTGGAGTGGCTATCATACCGAGAGAAGAAAGACAATACAACCATACATCACGGATTAAATGGAAAAGAAAAAATGATACATTTAAAAGGCGGAGGTAAGGCATACTTAGACGGATATGACCCACAGACAAAAACAGCATATGAGTTTCATGGGTGCTACTGGCACGGGTGTCCTGAGTGTTATGACGGCAATCAAATGAATAAAGAGCAATCTGTTAATAAGACATTTGGACAATTATACAAGGAAACAAAACGACGGGAAACTTTAATAAAGCAACACGAGGAAGTGAATAATTTAATAACAATATGGGGTTGTAAGTGGAACAGAATACGAGTAAGGCAGGAATTCAAAAGGAACACAGAAGAGACATTAATGGAGCAAGAGACAATCAACCCACGACACGCGATGTTTGGGGGAAGGACAAATGCTCTATCTTTATATTGGAGGGCTATGAATGAACAACAATACGCCAAATACATAGACATATGCTCCCTCTATCCGTCTGTTATGTTTTATGACCCCTACCCTCTCGGACATCATAAACTAATCAAAAATACACAAGCATTACAAATGATAAAGCAAAAGACAGCATTTGGATTAGCCAAAGTTAAAATGCTACCGCCAAGGGGACTAATTCACCCAGTCCTACCCTGTCAAGATAGAGGAAAGATGATGTATTATTTATGCAATAAGTGTGGAAAGGAAAACCTACAAGACAAATGCGAGCACGACGACACAGAGAGGGTATTAGCAGGCACTTGGGCAACACCACTCATTTATAAAGCAATGGAAAAAGGTTATAATATCATTAAAGTTTATGAGGTGTGGCACTGGGAACAACAGACAACGACACTATTCAAAGACTACATAAAAACCTTTCTACAAGTAAAGCAAGAGGCAAGTGGCTACCCGTCAAATGTGGAAACAGAGGAACAAAAAGACAATTACATAAAAGACTATGAGGAAAAGATGGGTATTAAGTTGGACAAAAGCAAAATAGAAAAGAATGAAGGAAGGAGGGCAGTCGCAAAACTATGTCTGAATTCTCTGTGGGGAAAGTTTGGACAACAAAGCAACAAGACACAGACGACAATAGTCAGGAGTGAGGCAGAATTATACAAAATACTAAATGACAAAGACATAAACGAAATCTCAATCAATATGATAAATAAAGAATGCCTTGAACTATCCTACAATCTACACGCCGAAAAAGTGTCAGACCCTTACAACACAAACATATGTGTGGCTTTATTCACAACAGCACACGCACAAATGAGATTGTATGATATGATGGATAGATTGGGAGATAGGGTATTATATCACGACATAGACAGCATAATATATTCAGTTGATGAAAAACAAGGACAGACAACAATACAGACAGGGGACTTATTGGGACAATGGACAGACGAACTAATAGACAAAAAGACAAAAGTAAGCAGAAGGATAACTACATTTGTGGGCTCGGGGCCGAAGTCCTACGGCTACATACTAAACGACGGCACAACAAAAATGAAACTGAAAGGCTTTTCTATGAACTACGACACATGCAGGAAACTGAACTTGGTAAATATGTTTAGTGTGATAAGCAATGGTCTGGGAATAAAGGACGAAGAACTATCAAAGAAAGCATATGAGGAATTAGAAGCATTATTGGAGACAGAAGGAGAAAAGCAAATAGCAAAGAATGTGGCTGAGAATGGAAATGTAGCAATACACAACCACAGCAAAATTACGAGGAACAAAAAAGACAAAACGATTACCTCCGAACATTTGAAAAAGATATTCTCCTTTACTTACACAAAAAGAGTAATACCGCCGATTAAAGATAATCATATCTCTACACTGCCTTACGGATTTTAAAAAGGCATATTGAAAGTTGATAAATAATTAATTAATTTTTTTCAATAAAGTTTTATCAGTCTATATATACCAATGTCCGCCCTCACCAGACTATGCGAGAAGTTTGAAAAACTTTCGCTTGAAACCAAAAATGAAACATTCACATTGAAAGATATTCAAAAGGTAATTCAAGACCAAATAAAGGCTATTGAAAAAAGTAGAGAAGGAAAGCCAACCGATACTTTTCCGTTTGGCAAGTATAAAGGCAAAAAAATTCAAGATATCGCTACCATTGATAAGCCATATTTGAAATAGGTAATCCTCCAGCCTTGGTTTGAGAAATTTACCGACATTAAGGCAGAAGTAAAAAAATATTTACAATAAAATTATTTTGTAGTATATATATCAATGACAGACCTAAGCACCAAGCAGGACTACTTGAATGAAATTGAAAAATGGAACATTGACAGCGAAGTTAAGAAACCCACTATTAAATGGACTAAACCCGACATTGTTTCTTTCTATGAGCAATATAAACCAAGAGACGATAATGTTAAAGTAGTTATTCCGTCCAATGTTGATTTTCAAGATAAATCAACATTTGAGACATTATCAAAAATGATGGAGGAAGAAAGCACTCCTTTTACGACTGCTGATTTAAAAGAGGCTGGTATCACCGAAATAAAGGCTAAGGTCGGCGAAGAAATAGCACAAAGTGAAACCGATATTTTTCTTCAATATGGTAAGTATAAAAAATGAAAATTGAAGATGTCGCTAAGATTGACAAACCATACCTTGAATATTTAATTCAACAACCTTATTTTAATAACAAAGATGCGGTAAAAAAATATTTATAATTGATATTTTGTTCTATTGTATTTTTTTTGCTTTCTACAAATGATTTAGTTCGTTATGACATCTTATAACCCACTTTAAATGATATGTTTATGTCTTTTTCTGTGTGAATGAACAATTCGTCTTCCACAAGGGCATTCAACTTTTTTTAGATTATGGGCTCTCAATCTCTCCTTATGAATTTCTTTGTACTGTCTATTGTATTCTTTTTTGTTCTGATTACATGGGACTGTGATACCAGTTTTAAAATTATCGTTTATACACTTTGTATGTCTTATCTAGTATCCTTCTCTCTGTTCTAATTCAAGGTGGCTATCACAAGGGAAAGTTTCAATCAATTCAATCCTATAGTCATTCCTTTCTATAATTGAATATGAATATGTGTAATTTGTTTTTCCTTTTTTGTATTCATTCCAAAGATATGTGTGAGATTTAACTCTCTGCTCTAATGTTTTAATCGTGCTTCCGATATACACCTCACCAGTCTTATTACATATAAGTTTGTAGATTTTTCCATTCTGATATTTGTTGTAGCTCATTTTATATAATGGTTGGAGTTTATATTTAACATAAAATTACTCCATCCTTCCATCCACATCACTGATCCTCAACGAAGTTAGCAATAATATTGATATTTCCTCCTCCACCAGCAGAGACAGACTTCTGTGTAAAAGTCAATACATCACTCGGTGATAGGTATATATCATAACTTCTAAGATTGATTTGTTGAGTTGATTGAGAATTAACATATAGTTTAAAAATTGTTGTTCCGTTTGCAATAGCACTCGCCTTTGTGTCAGTATCTACAATTGAATACTTAGAATCAACATCCGCAAAACCCGCTCCAGTTAGTGTTCCATTAATACCATTCTGACAACATTCGACTTAGTATCTTCATTCGTAATACTTATCAAAGTGGGATAAACATTTGAATAATTTGCTAAATTAGCACCGCCAGCATCAAATGTTGCTTTGTTTCTTATACTAATAATAGGACTTTCAGTGGTGTTTGCTGCTTTACTTCCTTCCACTTCGTTTGTTATGCTGGTATTAATAGTATTCGTTCCTTCAATGAATAAACTGGCACTCGCCGTTTTAAGAATTTGTATTCCAGTCTTTGCATCATTTCTCATGACCGCCGTAAAAGGTAATGTTGTATTTCGCAGGCTTACACCAGTATTAGCATTCGCATATTCAATCATATGAACTAATTGAAATAATCCTGTTATGGGATTTTCAATTGAAAACTTAATAGCACCAAACCCAAGATACTGAAATTGAATTTGAAATACATTTCCTTTGCTCCAGTCTAAGTTCGGCATAGCGAAGTATCAACCCAGAACCAGTTGTATTGATACACATTTGAATTCATCAAAACAGAACCTTCAAGTTTAGGTTTCAAGCACATGTAATCTTCAAAACTAGCGGGAAATATTTCAAATTCCTGAAGTCGTGCCCCGTCAAGTGTGGTGTGGAAACTGGTAGTCTTAGCGGTTGCTCTGTTATCAATATCATAAGCGGTATTCTTGTTTTCAGTGTTGTGAAAGAGTGTGTGATAAATTTTCTTCAACCTTTTACCATGCCCCCTATCAAAGCGGAGAATAATGTTTTGTGTAGTTGATTGAGCAATGGAATTTTTATAAACATAAGGATAATCAATATTAAAACTCATACCTTCAGCACTCGCCACCTTTTGTTGAATTGATTGAATGACATCGGTATTAGTCTCTACCGCAAGGAACAAGTTAAGATTAGCAACAGATACATTACCAGCGGCTGCTACAAGCACTCCTCCACCCGTTGACAAAGCATCGTTATTGTAATAATAAATTTTAGGGGTCTGTTGCCATACGATACGCATATTCAAAATCTCTGGAAACATAATAGTCTTATCAAGGGCGAAAATGGTATTGTAAAGCATGCCGAGATTAATCTTAACACTGATAGAAGGCTCAGCAGAAGTAGCAGCACCGCCCGAGAAATACTTAGGCTCGTTGAAAGCAACATTAACGAACGAACTCACACCCGTCTCATCTGCTATAAGAGTATCATTGTGTCGGCGAACATTTGTAGAAGGTTGTCCCATCCAAGCCTGTAATGCGGCCTGAACCTGTGCTTTTGCAATATTAATTCCTGCATCAATGTTTCCCGCTGCATTTCCTGCGACTGCCGAAGGAGTCAATGCTGTTTCCAATGCCGCCAACCTTGTAGCATCGCTAGTAGGTTGAAATGTAGTTGAAGCATTACACTTTTGAAGCATACATCCCGCACCACTTCCATTATCGTGGTTTTCAAGTGTCAGAAAGTCCTTCATAGAAGTCTCGGCCTTCCAAACAATCTTTGTAAAATTACCAACTTCATTTACATCGCACAGATAAACACCACTACGGGTTTGAAGTTGAATTTGTCTAATAGGAGCCAGACAATCCATAAAGCATTTGTTATAGTTCGCCGCAATTGCTGGTGGGGCATAAGTAAAACTCAAAACAGAGCGGGCTAAGTTAAATGGTCTGCTGATAAGGTCAAAGTTGCTTTCTTGTCCTCCTGCGGTAGTGACGGTGATAGTTCCCGCACCTTCTCGCGGAGTTAGTTTATTCAAACGATAAGAAGCACTGATGTAGTCAGTTCTAGAAAAGTCTAGTTCGCCTCCGTGTTGAGTTGGCATTTTGTTTTCAGTTTTTTGGCAGTTGAGATTATTAACTAATTCACAAGAATATATTTATAGAAAAAAATAAATAATTCCAAAATAATTATTTATCTCTGTTTCAAAAGATTGAAGAAGGATGTAAATAAATTAAAATAATTCGTTTCCCTGTAAATCAACAAAGTCATAACAACTCCCAAACCATTAAGATTTATAGCCTGATCGTTTTCGTCCGTCAAGTAAAACCTAAATACATTATTTGAACTGGTGGATAATTTCTTACCATACTCCGACCCGCTTCCGTCGTATATAACAGCACCAAAAGGAATTTCGTTGGCAGTGTATATTTCTTGTAGCACGTGATTATCACCTTCGCCCACTAAGTCCGATTGAAGGTATAAAGTCTTTTCACCAGTTAAAATAATTACATTTGGCGATTTAATAAAATCATTAGCAAAGAAATATGTGGAATTTCTATCAAACCCCATTACTTCGTGAATACGTGTATCAGCATCAAATATAAACCGCGGTTGAATACCTTTATTCTCTGACACACTGAATGTTAATTTGCCATCTTCTGGTTCTATATGTGGTATTATTACTGGATACAACATAAGTATAATTATTTGGGCTGTCTGCGGTTAGCACCTCCGACAACTTATTTTTTAGATTGTTCATTGTGTAGTTTCCCTCAGGTATCGTAATTAAAGCCTCATACCCGTCTTCGCTAAGAGTAAAAGTATTATATGGTGAAGCCACAGAGTAATACGACTTCGGCACATAAATATGAAGTATTTTACAATGCGTGGGATTGTCCAGTGATTTTAAGTTTAATTCGTGTGTAAAGTCGCTGTCTGTGCCTGTTATTCTGTTTTTACTATTGACATAATAGATGCCTGTTGCGCGACCGCCTTTATACTCCATGATGTGTATATATTATAAAATATCTTTTATATGTATGTATCAAAATTACCATAACCATTCTGTGCTTTTAATTTCTCCGCTTCTTCTTCCTTTAGGTCTGTATATCCGCTAGCAAACTTAAAGCGGTTACCTTTCGCTCGCTCCATTAAAAACCTCATTGAGTGCCATCCGCATGTGTCGGTTGTGTCAGATTGTTGTTTTACTTGATTAACCTTCATTAATAAATAACTATCGGGGTGGCTTTTATCAATGAGTTGTTTCATTTGTTGTTGAAAGTCTTCGGTAAAGTGCTAATGGGTCATACACTTCCACTGACCTGTCTTTATCAAGACTTACCCATATAGCAATCCAATGAGACCCCGCTTGTTTGTGATTATCTAAATTCATAATAAATCCGTATCGCTTTCTGCTTCCGGGCTTCAACTTATAGATTTCATCACTGGCTATTGCTCCGAGATACCATCCATATTTTTTCATTATGTCGTCTATTTCATTAGTCATTAAACCGCGACCCTCACCCTCTTGCTGATATTTATCAACTTCATCGAACTTGTTTGAGATATTTGATAAAACATCGTCCGCTGACTTTTCTGGTTCCTCTTGCTGTTGCTCTGGTTTTGGCTCTAATGGTGGGGGTATGGTAGGGGGTGGAACCCCCTCCAGGGGCATCCCTTCATCAACATTTAAATCCGCTGAAACTTGTTTATCTACATTTGGGTTTATTGTCATTTTGTTAGTTAGAGTATTTACAAAATCCTTTTTATTCATTGTGTGCCTCCAATCTTTGCGGGATAAATATTTTTTATTTTCGCTATTGAAAATACCTTATCAATTAATTCATCTAATGTCTTCGCTCCACTACCTTTTTGTTCAGTAATACCCATATACTCTTCATATCTAGCATAATCCGCCACTTTCTTTTTACGTTTTTCACCTCACTTCCAACATCAATATTAAACCTTTTAATCATGTTAATAATCCACTTTGAAGTGTCTTTGTAATTTAATTTGTTATGACCATCATTATCTAGTCTCTTTTTTAAAGCCTGTGCTAACTCTTTTATGGTAATGGTTGGGTGATAAGTTTTTGAAAATCCAGAGATTAAAAATTGATTAATTTGTAAATTTTCAATATGCTTACCCTTTTCTTCCGCTTTCTTTTTTTCCTTTTCAAGTTTTTCTTTATATTCTTCTGCTAACTTTTTCTGTTCCTCTAAAGACGTCGCTGTGGCTATAGCCGTCTGAATATCTTGACTGGCTTTTTGTAAGTCTTTGAGACTCATCTTTTTAATGAATTTATCTGTATATCCTGCTAATTTCAGTGTTTCAGTATCTTTCTGCTTTTGCTTTTTTTCTTCCTCATATTGCTCTTTCGTTTTCAATGGTGCTTCATCTCCTAAATTAGGTAAGGCTGGTGCTTGTGGTGGTGCTCCAAATGGTGGTGCTAATGGTGGTGCTTGTGGCGGTGCTTGTGGTTGTCCCTGTTGTTGTGGCATGATATATTGATACTGCTGTGGCGGTGGCATAATAGCCAATCTTTGGTTCCTTTGCTGTTCGTATTGTAAATCCTCTATGAGTTTTTGCTCCCTTCTTAGTTCTCTGTCTTTTTGTTCTTGTCGTTCCTTGATATCGGATAGTTCATTGCGGTGTATCCTTGCTAACTCATCCTGCCTTTCCTTCACATCTGCTACGTCTTTTCGTTCTAGCCTTTTCTTTTCTTCTTCTAAATCCTCCCTTTTCTTCTTTTCCTTTTCTTCCTCGTCATGTATTAACTCATATTTCTTTTGTAAGTTGCTTTGTATTTGGTTTCGGTTCTCATGTTCAAGACGATTGAAATCAGATTTGATTATTTTTTCTCTTGGTTTGCGGCTAGCCCTTTGCGACTTTGGTTTGCTAATATATTTCATAAAAAGTTTAACGATTTGTAATGTGCTTAAATCATTTGTTTTCTTACCAAAATTAAGATAATATTTTTTGCCCTTCTGGATAATATATGGCCTCCCGCTCTTATTTCTATAAACTCGTGGGGGTCTTACCTTAGCCTTTGATATTTTAGAATTGCGCTTCATGCTTCGCATTATCGCTTATTCTAAAACATCTATTTTTCTTTATTAAAAAAATTCATCTGAAACGATGTTTGTAAAACACACGAAAATGAGTGAAACGAATGAGAGTGTGGATTTACAAATATCAACGGAACTTTACAGCACCTCCTCGTTGCTTACCATAACCAAGTTTTGCGGCAGTAGCACTAACACTACCAGCGTAAGGCACCCCAACACTACTCAACGCCCCCGCAGTCCTAGAGATTACCTTATTATCGCGAAGGAATTTATTAACAGCCAAGGCAGTTTTTCCGACCTTAGCCCAGTTAATCTTTCCTCCCTTTTGACCGCTCTTCTTCTTGGATCTTGTCCGAGATACTTTTTTTCCTCCCTTCTGTGGCATTGATGGATTGTATCCGATGTTATATCCTGATGGTTGTGAAATTATCACTGGTGATACTGGCATATATAATACAGAAAAATAATTAATTATTGATATTTAAAATTCCGCACTTTCGTCTTCGACTTTCGTGCGGTTTTTAAACATCGTTTTTCGATGTTTATGAGCAAGCGAAAATGAGCGAAGCGAATGAAAGCGATGCTCATAAATATCATTACTTAAGACGATAAGCAAAGTTTTTTCTTAACTCATCATCACACTTGAAACATAAAGAAAATTAAATCTCTCTTTCGTCGCTTCGTGATACTTTTGAAGAAAGTAATCAAAGTCAAAAGATAAGTCTAAGTGTTTATAAACGAGTTCCATTTTGTCCTGAGACTGGCTTGGAAAGATTAATAGATAATCTAATTGCTTAATGGCTTCTGGCCGTAGGTCGTTCAAATACTGACTAGACATAATCACCTTTGATTTATAGTGCCTATTCTTTTTTAATAAATCGCTTACGGACTTGTCTCTTTAATCCACTTCCTAAATCATCCAAAACAAAAACAACCTCTGGAGAAATATACTTACTTGGTCTTTCTTTCGGTGCCTCCTTTATCTGTTTCTTTTCTTTTCCAAAGTATAAAAATTGTGGTTTCTCTATTTCCTCTTTGTCTTGTTTTACTTCTCCTTCTTGCTCTTCGTCTGGTTTATTCAGTTTGTCTAATTCATAATCAATGACATTTACACCATCCGATTTAAGAAAGGTATATATTGCCATCGGGTTTCCCCTGTTCTTAAAGTGCTTAACCATTGCTTTATAAATGTAGTCCTTGTGGATTGTTGAAGCGATAATAACAATACGGGTTTTTCTGTCTGTTGTCCGTTTCAGTATTTCAAAGAGTGCTGTCGTCTTACCGCTCTTCTTACGGGCAAGTAGAAATATGTTAGCATACGGCTCATTGAATAATTTATAACCTTTCGCTTTTTTATCTACGTTTCCGTCCTGCTTCACAGGCTTAACTTTGACATTGTTAATCTTCTCCATTATATATTATTACCCTAAAAACTCTAGGCACACAACAATTCTTCCCGCTAAATTTCCTGTGTCAATATTTCCGCTGTCGGTTTCAAGGACTTTAAATGTATATTGTCCGTCAGTCCATCCGACAACACCCAAATTATAACAGAGGTTTGAAATGTTTGCTGTGGTGCTGTCCGCAAATGTTCCAATAATTCCAATTCTATCCATATAAAGAATTCTGGTTTTTGTCTCTGTCTGGTCGTTCATATAGTGGATAAACTTAACATTCATTTTGGTGGGTGTGAATGACATTTGGATATTTTTATTAAATGTTTTGCTTCCTCCCGCAAAATCATTGCTCAGAAAAATAATCTTTTGGTATTTATAGTCAGTCATGGTTATATTACTGATGATAAACTTTTTAATAATCAAAATATTTTCGCGGACTGCCTGCGACTTTTACTCACGGATAAGTGAAAAAAAGAATGAGAGTTGTGCTTATTGTATAAAGCAAGGAATAGAAAGTAAATTTAAATGTGTGTATAAGCCAATGTCAGATTGGTGTATTAGTTTTGATGAAGCCATTCCTTTAATGTGTTCGGGTAGTGATGCTTCTTGGTATAAAATCCACTTATATGAATGTTCATTTCTTTGAAGAAGGTGATGGAAGGCAAATGCCAATCATTAGTGTTAGGATTCCGACATAAGTATTAGCAACCTCACAAGGCAAGTTCTTTTCAGCCTCACGATACAAAGGGCTATAATGGCAACGATGATACCCATTTGAAATAAGTATTTAATAAGTCGGCTGTCTGTCGGTCTGTTTGTTATACAACAACAATTCCAGTTATCTTCCAATTCGTGCTCTACTTTTTTTTTCCTCATTCTTCAATGAAATGTCTAAAACACGATTTTTCAACTCTGGTGTTAGTTCGCCGTCTATTTCAATGACTGGCGGTGGGGGGTGTAATCTAGGAGGCATTAGTAGAAAATACGACTGCTCGTATTTCTGCTAGTTGGTTGGTTAAATCTTGTAATATATTAAGTAAAGTTTTATTTTCTTTTTCTAAATTAATCACTTTTTCCGCCATATGTTGAAATCCGCTGACCAATATTGGTATAAAACTTGTATATGTTATGCCTTCAAGGTAGCCTTCTCCATCCTCTGCTTTTATCCCACTTTCAGATACAAATTCAGGAAATATTTTTTTAACTTCATCAGCAGTAAATCCGTGGTTCTTTTGTTCTTTCTTTTCGTCTGATTTTAAATAATATGAACAACAATTTATTTTCATTAGTTTCTCGCAACAATCACCGCAGTCTAATGTTTTAATATCTGCTTTTAATCTCCTATCCGAGGAGTTTGTCCAAGCACCATTAAGCGGAATATAATTATAACTGCCTGACGGCTCACCAGTAGTAGAGTTTGAAGTAGTCCAAGCATGAAGCAAACCAGTTGAAGAAACAATTACACCATAATTCGTATATCCTCCCGATTTAAAAAATAGTTGCGGGTCGTTAGTAGAAGCGGGTCTTTTTCGTATTAATAAATTACCGCTGGATGCTGTTGGGATGACTAACTCACCCGATGTATTAATGTTCATCGCCTCAGTGTAAGATATATTGTTTCCAACCGCTGTTCCTGAATTATAATAAAAAGCGAGTTTTACACCTTTTTGAATTAGAAAGTTAGATGACGCAGAAGATGATTTCCAGTTCGTGCCGTCAAAATAAGCATCAAAACTTAAATTGACATTATCGTGTGCCCAATTCAATAATTGAAATGTTGGATAAGCATCTGTGGATATTACTGCCTGCAAGTGTGCTCCTCCAATATTTGAAGCCGTTCCGTATAATTCTAATCCACCTGTCGCCCCATTTGCTGATTTTGTTGAATTGCCTATAATTATTGGACGGCTTACATTTGATACATCTTTACTTGTTGTTATTTTATCGCTCGTTGCCAATGTCGTTGTTGATATACCAGCACTAGCCGTTAGTAAGCCCGTTGTGCTACTGATGTCCATCGCGACATTAAACGATACAGTATTCCCCACCGTTGCTCCTGATTTGTAATAGAAAATAAGATTAGTGCTTTTTTGTATTAAAAAGTTAGATGTCGCAGAAGATGATTTCCATGCCCCTCCCGACACATAAGCATCAAAACCTAACGTAATATCATTATGGGCATAATTCCACATTTGAAAAACTGGATGGATGTCTGCTGTTGTTATTGCCTGTATATGTGGTCCCGCGGGGTCGCTCGCAGTTCCATATAACTCTAAGCCACCAGTTGCTCCTACTCCTTTCGTTGTACTGCCTATGATTATAGGTTTGCCTGATGCTGTTGTTATTTTGTCGCTTGTTGCCAATGTCGTTGTTGATATCCCCGCGGTTGAAGTAATTGTCGTTCCAGTTATTGTTCCGCCACTTGTTATATTGTTTGAGTTCATATCTAAGGCTCCATAAAATCGCATACCGCCAGCATTGTTAAAACGGACAATGTCAGACGAAGCACTTTTATTATCCAAAAGTTTTGAAATATAAAGCCCCGCCCCTTTTACATCAGATGCTACATTCGTAAATACATAACCTCGTTGGTTTGCGGTTCCACTTGTAGCGGTATTTAAAGTAAATAAGAAATACTGATAATCTCCTGATGTCTGTGAAAAGAATATGTCTCCTCCATTTTGGTTTAATATCCTCGCCCCATTATATGTTATATTTCCACCATTAGTGATAGTTTGATTATTAAAATCAGCATTGTTCGTTAAAGTTAGATATTTTATCGTAGTGCTCGCCCCGTTGAATGTTTTACTTCCTGTTATGGTTTGGTCTGTTGATAGTCCCACGAAATTAGTATCAACATAACTTTTATTCGCTCCGTCTGTTGATAATGTCGGAGTTCCAAGGTTGGCTATTTTGCTACTATTACAATCTAGCCCCGAAGCATTTACCCAACCGACGATTGTCCCGTCAATAATAAAACTTATTTTTTTCGCAGAAATTTCAAAGTTGTAATATGTCGCTGTTTTCATATCCAAACTAGCAATAGAGCCGATATTGCTGGTAGAATTGAAAACGATAAATGTTCCCTTTGTTGTTGAATTGATTGAATTTCCAGTAATTTCAACACCACTGCTATATGTCTTAATTCCTGCTATGGTTTGGTTTCCTGTTAGTTTCACATTTTGGCCGTCTAATGTATCCACATAACTTTTGTTTGCTCCGTCCGTTGTTGCCGATGGTGTGGCTAAGTTTGTTATTTTGTTATTATTCAAAGATAGTGTAGTGCCAGATGCGGTTATAATTAAAGTATTGCCTGAATATAACTCAACATACGAACCAGTTATTTGTAACGGATACCAAGTCGCTGTTGCTGTCTTTTGTCCGGCAATCATTCCTATTTTTGTATCAAAGGCTATGCCAATGCCGTCAAAAGTAGTAGGATTGGATGAACCACTTACTTCCAAAGTTGATGTAAATTTTTTATTCCCTGCTATGGTTTGGTCTCCTGTTAGTTTGACAACCGAAGTATCAAGGGCAGAAGCATCAATACCATCAACAAGATTAACATTTGTTATGTTTTGGCTTTTCATATCAATCCCCGCGCTCGCATTTATTATGTTGCTGAATGTTTTGGTTCCTGCTATAGTTTGGTCTCCTGTTAGTTTAACGACAGAAGTATCAAGAGTAGAAACATCAACACCATCAACAAGATTAACATTTGTTATTGAAAATCCTCCCATATTTAAACTACCCGTCATAGCCGTTGTGCCGTCCTTGGCTAGTTTCGTATCGGTATATGCTTTTGTTGAAGCATCATTGTCATAGAATGGCGCGGGCAATCCGCTAATTGCTGTTGTGCTGTTAAAATTTAAAACATTATTTGTCAATGTCATTCCACCCCCTGTTGTTGGAGCAAAAAGTATAGACGAGCCGACAAAAGATAATGGATAGCCAGTTGCGCCGCCTGCCTCCGACGAATAGATAGAGCCCATATTATTGTTGTAATTGAAGAATAATTTGCCAGTGTTTGATGGATTTGAGTCTTTTTCACCCACATAAGTAGTAAATGTTTTATTCCCAGTTATTGTTTGGTCTCCCGTTAGTTTTACCACCGAAGTGTCAAGAGCCGAAACATCAACACCATCAACATTACCGACATTTGTTATGTTAAATCCACCCATATTTAAATCCCCTATCATCATAGCGAGACCATCCAATCTTAGAAAAGGTGAAGCAACATTTCTCCATTGGCCTGTGCTATAAATGAGTAGTTGGTTATCGGCGGGTGTGCCTGTAATCAAAACATCGCTGTGTGTATTAATTGAGCCATCCGCGGACACTTTATCATTATTGTCTTCGTGCTCTGATATCCAAGTATCAACATCTTTGGTATTTAGTAAATTAACTCCCGTTATATTCAAATTACCACCCATACTAATGTTGCCGAATTCATCCACATTTATCGGAAAGGTTTTATTTACCCAGTTTATTGAGTTATATGTTAGATAACTATTCATAGCAATTGGTGCTGTTATGACTACATCAGAGAGTGTATCAATTGAGCCGATTGTTGTATTTCTCCATTTACCATCTACATCATTATATGTTAAGTATTGTCCGACCACTGGTGCGGATATGTTTGTGTCTATGAGATTGTATAGACTGGTTTGGTGCGGATTACTTGTATTGGAGCGGTGTTGAGTTGAGGCTTTAACTTCATCGTTGTCCCTTACTCGTTGCTCTGTGTAGTATAAATTTTTTCCTTCTTTGACATCTGTTGTTGATTTTAAAGAGAGCCGTGTATCAAAGCGGTTATCAGTGAAATAAAGATTTACGGGTTCGGCATCTTCTGGCACTCTGTCTGTGTTTAAACCAATAATATTAGTGTTGGTAAGGTCTAAGTTTTTTATGTCTAGACTATCAACGGCCAACTCATTAAGGCCTAGTAAGGATTTATATTGACTACCCATTGTATATTATAATAAATAATTAATTTTATTTTTGTTAAATTATAGCAACAAAGATTAAAAGCGTATCTAAATTATGCCGTCAAAGGAAGCATCAAAGGAAAATTGGAAGAAGGCAGTTCAAGCAAATAGAGAAAATGCTGAACGACGAAAGGACGAATGGGCTCGCGAACGTCTCCGCAAAAAGGGAGAACTGAAAGATAAGACTATAGATGAAATGATTGAAACTGATGCTGAGTTAGGGGTTGCTAAGGAAATACTTGGAAAACCAGAAGTCGTAGAAGACGAAAGCGAAAGCGACAGCGAAATTGATATGTCTGAGGTTATTGCAAATCATATGCTTAGAAAGATAAAAAAGAATGCTAAAAAGCCAAAGAAGAAACCAGCAAAGAAAGCACCACCACCCAAGAAGCCAGAGAATGATAGTGAAGGAGAAGAAGAAGAAAGTGAGAGTGAAGAAAGCGAAGATTATGAAACAGGCGGAAAACAGCGAGGCTGCAAAAAACGAAGTGAAAAAATATCAGTCAATGTATATAACAATACACCAAAGAGTAAAGAAAAAAGTAAGGAAGCAGAAAAGATATTTTTGAAATTCTAATGGACAACAAACATACAACTGCTAATATTAATGCACAGGATAAGAATACGCTACTAGAAGATACTCCGAAAGGCGAACCAACAGAGGAAGAAAAAAAAGATACAGCACAGGAAATATTTAGGCAGACAAAGCCCAGAACAAGGGGTACAACAATATGGGCAGATAAAGTTTTAGATATGGTAAATATTTATTTAATGGATATGACAAAAGTTGCAACAAAAAATAAAAATTATAATTTTGCATTGATTTGGATTGATATTCATAGTCGGTATGCTTATGCCATCCCGATAAAAAATAAGTTTTCAACTACGGTTTTAGAAGCACTCAAAAAACTACCAAAGCCCAAAGCATTTATCTCAGACAGCGGTGGTGAATTTAAGGGCGCAGTTGGAGAATGGATTAATAATAATGGTATTAATCATTTTAAGGTTGAAGTGGGAGACCATAATTCATTAGGAATTGTTGATAGATTTGTAAGAACTCTACGAGAGCAACTCCATGTTATATGGGCTTATAATGGTAACTTTGATTGGATAAATTACATTGAAGATGTGGTTTATTATTATAACAAAAAGAAGCATTCAACTATTAAAGCATCACCACTTGAAGTATTTAATGGAACTGATACTAACAAGCAAGAACATTATGTAGATAAGAATTTATTTGACTTCAAAGAAGGAGACAAGGTAAGAAAACTTAATGAGAAACATATTTTGGAGAAAGGTGGAAAGACTTGGAGTAGGAGGAGGATATATAAAGTAAAAGGCCGTAGGGGCTACCGGATTACATTAACGAATGATGAAGTTGTACCACCAAGGCAATTATTAAAGACTGAGGCTACCGAAGAGGAACCGGACAACACAAAAGACGAACCGGATATTAATAAAGAGTTAAAAAAAATTAACGAAAGAAAAACAAACAAAGCATTTACTGAACAGAGAAGACATTAACTCAGCCAACATACGAACGAGCGAAAGAGTCCGAAAGAAAAAATCCATTCTGGATTTGTAGCATCATTTCTTCTGTGTGTCCTTTTCCGGAGTAGGATTAATCACAGCAAACTTAGAATACCTAGGTGCTAGGCCTTTGATGTAATAGGCCTTTAAGGCTTTGAATGAACGAAAAACACGTATGACACCTGCTCCTTCATAAGCAACAAAGGGTATTTCGTCATCCCCTCCAGTAATCATAAAGACAGCCTCCTTACTTCCTTCTTTTTTCTCTTCGTAGATAGCATCTGGATTATCCATATCGCTGCTAAAGATAACATACACCTTTCTCTCATGCTCCTTTGGCTTTGTTTGACTTTTGTTTTTCTTTTTTCCAAAAGCTGAAAGTGGGCTAGAAACATTTCCTACTTTTCCCTCCGCCTGAGCTTGCTTGTCCTCGTGTTTGTCATCTTGGGGCGGTTCAGTGGCTGGTGCTACTGCAAGGGTTGGCTCTTGGACAGGCTCTTCTGCTTCGGTGGTGGTCGTCTTCTTCTTCGGATGCATAGCCTACCCACACATCAAAAAGCACAAAAACACATATGTGGGTAGTGCCTTGAAGCCGTTCTAATGAATACACTAATTATACTAATATGTGCTTTTTATAAATAAACTAATAATGAGAAGGGTTGAAGCATTGTTTGTTGTCTATCGTGTTGCTTAAGGAGAAGTGAGCAGGTAGGCAGATGCACAACATAAACAAGGCTACTCTAATCTCCTCTCATACATCTATGCATATTCCCA